>JACXGK010001615.1:33492-66492 GCA_016801125.1 Novumbra hubbsi | reverse complement strand
GCGTCATGTAACGGGGGGGGGCTGTATGAGGGCGGCATGTAAATCTGTACCCCCGTATAGCCATTAGCGATGCAACGCTCTGAAAATAAAAAGCACCCGCGCCATCGCGGCTACACCTTCAGAACATGTCGGCGCGTAATCACATTTTATGGACTTTTATTTTTCATCCATCCGT
This sequence comes from Novumbra hubbsi, assembly GCA_016801125.1. Lineage (NCBI taxonomy): Eukaryota > Metazoa > Chordata > Actinopteri > Esociformes > Umbridae > Novumbra > Novumbra hubbsi. Next base: position 66,317 of record JACXGK010001615.1, on the reverse strand, counting down.
CTGCGGAGCCTGGGCGAGCTTTGCTTCGAGCCCAACGGGGGCTTCGGGCGCCATTTGCCAGTGCCGTGCTGGATGTAGATGGCAATGATAGATACATTGTGTATGCTGGGTTGGGTCTTCTTCACTTCTACCAGAAGTAGCATTATACCGGCAAGGCCATTTATTTTTTACGAAAGGCTAGATAAGTTAAATTTCTACCCTCCCTCCCCTTTACCCTGGATCTACTTCTCACTCCTCCTCTCTCCTTCTCCCCCTCCCCCCCTCGCCCTCTCTCTCTGACACAAATCAGCACGCTTAGAATAAACTGCATAAGTTATCAGCTCCTTGGAAAGCAACGCAAAAGGAGAGAGCATAAAAAAAGAGAGGAGACTTCTATCACTTAATGAAAAATAGCTTCCCTTTTGGACAGAACTTCATAGGCTGCAATCAAGCCCTGGCCCCCTCGTCTTGACGTGCAATCGAGGCAAATCAAGTCAGCATCTATTAATAATATTTCCCTGGCTCCTTTCATTCCAGCACATGTCCTACGACTGTCAAGCTCGTGATGGAGCACTGCCTTTATCTCAACCTCGGCCTGCTCTGTCACAGTGATAAACAATTCTAACAAGAATCAGAATAAAGATCTCCCCAGTAGACTCCAGGAGATAGAGGCCCTTTTTTCTCATTTTCTAGACGGCAAAATGTAATCTAGTGCCTGGGCCCTTTCTCCAACCCCCTCCCGTCGTCTCCCCCCTGTCCTCCCCCATCCCTCCAACGCACCCACCCACCCCCACCCCACCCACCCACCTCCGCCTTCTTTTTTTTTTCTCCTTCTCTTTTTTTTTCCAAGCGTCACATTCAAAGAGATGCAAATTTATCAGAGCTGGGACCTGATCGACTCGAAGCGCAGCGTGAATGTCAAAGCGCGGGCTATAGAACCTGAGACACCTCCGTTACTCGGGCTCTCAGTTTCTCTGCAGTGGCGGTGTAATGAGCAGAACCGGACTCGGGTGGAGGGGAGGAAGCGGACAGCTAGGCCGAAGCGTCCGTGTGGACAGAACCCCCACCACTCAACCACTCAGCGACGGGAAAAGTTACTGTGGCACCATTTTGAGGATTTTGACGATATATGGAGCCCTGGGTGTTTGCTGTGAGGGGGTTCTCTGGAGAAGTGAAAGGGCACTTACGTTTTAATGAAATCAGTAGATTGAAATATTATTTCAGAATTTTTCATTTGTAAATCTATCTGATGCTTAGTTTCATTTAGGGCTGTTAAATAATTAGGTTAACCAATCGCTGGCTAAACATTCACTTTTCTGACGTTTTTTTGCAATGTATCCTCCTTTATCAATATAATTTTGTTTGCTCAAAGTGCCCCTCCAGAAAACGCAATAGATTTATCCAGACAAAAATGCCCAGAATTTTAACAAAATATAGATAGCATTTTTAAGTGACTCAAGTCACTATAAAAATAAGCAACCACTTATCAGTTTTACTGAAGTTGACACTTGCTCATACAGTGTACACTAACAAACACACACACAATTAAATATTGAGATATACGACAGGCAAGGGTTTTTCTTTTCTAAAACATGATAATATGATATGCAATAATATTTTAGTCTGTAGAGATGTTTTATTTTTAATATAGGGCATAAATAACACTGTCAACATGATCCTTGGAAATTATAATTTACAATAATAATTGTAAAAATTCCTTAATCCGTGAGGTTATCTGATTCAAAATTGTAATCCACCCCATGTCTCATGATATATTTACATTGTAAACATATAAAATAATATGCATACATTGCCTAGCTAAACTAATTAAACTCCTGACCAATTATCTTATATTACTAAAATATAAAGGGTTAATTGAAATGTTATTCTGTTTGATATTTTTTTTATTCACTTACACTGACAAATCCACTGGGGTATGGTGACACTGGTTTCTTTTTGGGAAATATTTGAATAAAAAGAACTCAAACAAATTGCTTGCATTTGTATTCAACCCCTGTGCTGTTGAAGCTCCCAGTTAACACAGATGAAAGAACGTATTAAAAGCTCTGCATAACACTTGCGTGTACTGGATGGAAGCAGGAAATAAGCCATTGCTTTAAACGTACTTGAAAGCATGACATAAAGCTTGCTATCATATGGGATGTGTTTGTGGTGAGACAAAATGGCCAAAAGTCGGAAATAGTTATTCATGGCGCAACCCTAAACCTGCACTTGCTTCACGACACACTAATCTTACAGTGAAGTTAGGTGGTGGCAGCATATTACTGTGGGACATCTTCCCATCAGATGGAACAGGGGGAAGAATGGGTGGAGCAAAATCTTGTTCCAATGCCATTAAGAGTCTGTGGTACTTTTGTGGAGTCTTCCAACAAACATGATCAATTGCCAAGAATGAACTAAAATCACTCCAACACTGTGTGTAAAGCTAGTACATTCTTACCAACAGACTTAAAGCTTACAAGCCACATAAAGGAAAAAAGGAAGTTCATTTTTAAACTACTGATTGCGGTAACATAGCATCATGGATTATGTCGTATTGTGGCATAATAACATGTGGGTAATATGTCGATAATATAACGCCTTTTGCCAGAACCTTTCGTGTTTATACGAAAGCAACTAGGCCTTACATCAGATGCAGAAACAAATACATTAAATTCTGTTTGAAGGATCTTTACGTAGTTATTCTGATTAAAGTAGGAAGTCCTCAACTTTATTACATAGGACGTTTAGAACACAGTAAATGTACATTGCAATAGTAACCCAGATATGGAAGTTCTAATATTCAAACACAACATGTCACGTGAACAAGAAGGTGAATTTGTGTTGGCTGGGGACCAGGGAACATGTGTAAAAAGCTGGGGTCAAGGGCCTCTTCCAGAACACTTCATAGCAGGCAACTTCACATAAAAGTTATCAGTTATCAGTTATCAATAATATTTCAAGCTAACATTCAAAAAAACACGTAATGCTTCAGGCATTCTAAATGGCAGGTCTCTAAATTCCTTATTGGAGGATGTTCAGTGGAACATACTGACCTCTTTCTTTCCCCATTGCACATAATGTTTTTTTTTATTGTATTCATGGGTATCTACAGAAGGGGTCTTTAACCCTGGTCCTGGAGAGCCCTTGTCCTGGATGTTTTCACTCCACCCACATGAATTCGCAACCTCATTCAGTAATTACCAATCTAATAATTACCGTCAGGTGTGCTAAATTAGGGTTGGAGTGAAAACCACCAAGACAGTATTTCTCCAGGACCAGGGTTGGAGAACTTTGATCTACAGACTCTCAGTAACATTTCAACAATCAACTATCTTAAACCTTACCTCAAACCAAAAACTTGACCTTAATTCTTACTTTAATTCTAAAATGTACCCTATATGTAAACAATGCAAACAATGGCTTTTAAACAGAATGTTCATACTTATGTAATTTAGCAGACAATTTTATTTGTAACAACTTACAGTAGTTAGCGCAAATATTTTCACTTGCTTTTTCTAGAACCTTGATAGTATGGCTTGTTTAAAAAAACTATCCAATAATATATGAAGAGTGATCATTGCAAAACGGTTAAATGTTTTTTAACCTGTTTAGATTAAAACAATTGTTAGAAGAGTTGAATCAAGCTGTGTTTCAAAGGGATTGTCAAAAAGAAAGATGATTGGTATGACTAACTACCTAGGGTATGTATGTATGGTATGTCTTAATCACTATTCCTAAATACATTCCTGGGAATGTGTTTATAGTTGAACTTCAACTTCAACTTCAAACTTGTTGCTCTAAGCTACACGCTAAGTGTATGTGTTAGGACAAACATTGAGAAAGGCAGTTGAACTGCAGGTGCCGTGGTAGAAGTTATATCTACTAACCTACCACATTTATTATCATAACCTCACACTCCATTCTAACCTGTGTGTTAAGATAAAAAGTTACAAGAAAACAGGAAACATCATACGCAAACAGGCTGCTCATAATTCTCCCACCAGTACTTTTGATCCACCCACTTCTTTCAACTCTTGAATGCACATTAATTTCCATTTTTAGCATTGTAATTATCATAGCTTCCGAAACAAAACAGAGGCATGAATAAAACTAATAAACGTTGATTTTTAACAACATACCTTGCCCTTACAGCTACTCTGACAGGTCCACTCGATGAAGGTGAAAGTCCTGAGGAGAAAAACAGTCGCCCAAATGGGCACCATTTCCCAATTCAGCGCACTACTATAGCTTTAGTGCACTACTTAATACCAGGGCTGTATATCTCTGGCCAAAAGTAGTTAAGTGTGTAAGGAATAGCGTTTCAATGCAGGACATATAGGCGGGGTATCTATCTCATCAGATGTAACAGAAGGTGACAAATGGAGAAGCAAGTCCTACACAAAAGTATGTGAGAACCCATTCATTAGGTAGGCTATGCGGAAAAGCTTGCTGTGAGGAGGTGAAGCAGGGTGACTGATCATTGTCAAGATGATAACTGATGTGCATCTTGTAGGTAAGTGTAAAATACTTACATGTATACTGTAGCTAATTTGGTGTTGTGAGCTGTTGTGTTAATAAAGCCAGAGCCAAATAGCTGATTCGGTGAGATATATACAAATACAGGCCTGACATTTTGTAACTCACAAAAGTGTGGAAATTGGTCATTTGTTTTAGAAAATCTCTCTGTAAATATATTGCTAAAAAAGTCAAAGTCAAACTTTAGCGATATCAATCTCTCCAGTAAGCCGTGTCTCCAGGTACAGTATCAAGAGACCACTACACGAGGAGAGCTGGACAGGGCTTTAGAAGGGCATCACCTCAGCAGCAAGACCTGTATCTGCTCCTTTGTGTGAGGAGGAACAGGAGGAGCACTGCCAGAGCCCTACAAAATTACCACCAGCAGGCTACTGGGGCGAATGTTTCTGACCAACCTCCATGAGGGTGGCATGAGGGCCCGACATCCTCTAGTGGGACCTGTTCTCACAGCCCAGCAATGTGCTGCTGGATTGGCCTTCGCCAGAGAGCACCACATTTATCAGGTTCACCATTGTCGCCCTGTTCTCTTCACAGATGAGAGCAGGTTCACACTGAGCAAATGTGACAGATGTGAAAGAGTCTGGAGGTGACGTAGTGAATGTTATGTTGCCTGCGACATAACATTTGGCGGTGGGCCAGCGATGGTCTGGGGAGGCCAATTCTTGGAGGGTTACACAGACCTCCACGTGTTAGCCAATGGTAGCCCTGCACTGGTTAGGTCCCGGGATGACCTTCTCAGACACATCGTCAGTCGTACGCTGGTGCAGTGGGTTCCTCCTGGAGCAGGACATGGCGTGGCCTCATGTGGCCAGAGTGTGTAGGCAGTTCCTGGATGACGAAGGCATTGATGCCATTGACTGGCCTTCACGTTCCCTAGACTAGAATCCAGTTAGGGACCTCTGGGATGTTATGTATTGTGGCATCCCATGTCGTCAAGTAGCACCGCAGACTGTCCAGGAGCTCACTGATGCCCTGATTCATTCCATTTTTTTTCAATAGTTTACTTGTGAGTTTATATCCAGCCCTTATTCGTTTGGTGATTTTGGTTTCCATTGACCGTTGTCAATTACATTTTTTTCGAGACAAATTGCGCATTGCGCAGTAAAGGGTGCGATTTAAGTGCTCCATTAACTTTTTGGAGTCGAGTATTTTTGTATTGCTCTGCAGTATTAATGTGTTCAATAGGATTAGATTTGTATGTAATTTTCAGCATAATACCTTAATTTTTTTACATCTTGTACAGTGCTACTGAGTCTGCTACCGTAGTCTCTCTCCGCCTTGTTGAGAGGGTGTTATCGCTCCCCCTCAATCCGTTTCCTGGAAAGCTCTCCACCACACACCTTTTTCCTTCTATGCTCTTTCTGACACATTCATATTTCTTTCCTTTTTCCTGGCACTCATAATATGGTGAATCCACTTGGTACAGAGACACTGAGCCTAATACATATTCAATACAAGCGTTCAAACTAAAGTGATCCAATTATACTTTGTTTTGCAAGAAGTAGCCTGGCCTCAGGTAACAGTGGCCTGGAGAGAACAGTGCATTTAAGACGGATCGGATTTGAATGCGCGATGCTGGCAGGCAAAGTAAAAGCTAGTGGTGTTGGTAGCAGTCCTGGAAAAGAGAGGGAGGGAGGGGGGAGGGGATGAAAGGCTACTCAACACAATGGACAGGTGAGGGATGAGACCGGGGAGACGGATGATAAATAAAAAGGAACAGTGAGAGTGATTGGTTAGATGGGAAAGAAAGGGAGGAGTCCACGGGGGGGAGGACCGAGGGGTGGAGATGGCGTTGAGGGGTCCCGTCCCGCCCCACCTGCCTCCCTGGCCGCCCGCTCCTGTCTCTCATTCTCTCCCTCCAACCCCGCCGTGACAGCCTCACACTCCGGATCAGTAGAGCCAGGGATCGTGCGTCTAATCCACCCCCCGTGCCTGACGCATTTTTAATTGTATGGGAGAGGAGGAGAGGGAGGAGAACGGGGAAGGGGAACGGGGGGACAGAGATTGAGCTCTGTGGTGGCTGGCGGGGGAGGCGTCCCTCCGTTGTAACGTCGGTTGAGATAGCCAGCTAGCTCCCGAGACAGACAAGCCTGTGCGGATGGAACGGGACCCCATGAAGGCTAATATTCCAAATGAGCCGCTGGATAGTCGGTAGGGTACCATTTATTGCAATGGCCGTAAAGCTATTGGTCGTTCAGCGTCATAATCAGCATAATTGGGACGACTTGATCTACAGCATGTGACCTAGTGACTTGGTAATAGAAGAGGGGTGGGGGATTTGTTTGAGATAGGAGTTCACCACCATCTCGTGGCAAAAGAAAGCGAGCTCACTTTTTTGCCGCCTGTTTAACCTTTTAGCTGGAACGTTTACAAATGAAACTTTGGCATCCGTTTTACCAGCACCGCACTTCGCCCCGCCGAGGGGTGCCGTTGTTCCAAGTCAAGGCGATATCTGCGGTGTGTTAATTCCCCCCCTGTGTTATTAAAAGCACTGAGCATTTAGGCAGAACGTTTGTCTGAACTTATGTCGTGTGTTTGCTTCCGTCGCGCCCGCCATGTAACCAAGGATCCTGGAACACCGCCAAAGGTTGCCAAAGAACTGACATCTTTGTGTGGGCACAGATCGTCAGTTGGTTCATTCCTGTGGCGATGCATCTACAAGGTCGACCTCGGAGGGCGGTCCCCTCAAGGTCCCCACCACAGCCACCCGCATTGTCTTTCTGCATTCCTCTCCTTGCATATTAAAGAAACTTGTCATCCGGACGTTACATGAGGACACAAATGGTTGGGGGCCCTCCAGGGCAACTCTCCCTGGACTTTCAGAGTGGTGAAATTGTAACCATAAAGAACATGCTTGGTTTTAGTGTGTTTTGCATAAAAGCACGTCTTTTCCAAGTGCCCGCACTGAGAAGACAAATGTCCCAAAGTCAAATCGACAGCGTGCTTCAGGAAAAGACAGCTTTCAATCAGCTTGCCGAATACACGGAATTAATGATTTACATGGAACCGTTTAAATGAGCGGTTAGCAACAGACCGCATTTTGACAGTGAGAACATTACTCAATCAAACGTCTCAGTGGTCTTGAAACATTAGTGGTCTATACATTGTGCGGAACCATACTGTACCTGTAGTTCTAGAGAGAAAACCAAGGAGCCAGTTGGCCTGTGTCAGGTGTGTAGCTTTACATGCACCTCGCTCTCAACATGCAAAGTATATTACGTCCAGGAATCCCACTTATCTGCTCCAAGTTCTTTTTTGTGACAGTAAACCTGTATCTAGGGTGGCAGGCCGTTCTCCTCCCTCACTGCATGGATTAAACCTGCCTTCTTATGTTAATGTGTCATTGGTGCTTTCTATTCCTATAAAAGTGGCTTATTCGGTTTTATTATTATAAGACATATTTTGCCAGTAATAACAGATCATCTACCGTATATAATTGGTGAGGAATGAGGAAGAAACTATCAGGAAACAACTCACCGCCTAAGTATAAATTGTTACTGTGCTTTGGCATTTGTCTCATTGTGGAGAATATAACTTGCGTTAAACAAACTATAGAGTACAAAGGAATACATTAGAGTTTTAAGTTTTAACATAAAACAATTTGTGGAGTATATTTGTTGACATTTGAACTATTGAAAGACACCCCAAGTCGCCCGCATTTTGTGTTTAGTCAGCATCCAAATTAAATGGGGATTATTGATCCACTTTTTAATAAATAAATAAAACAACTTTTTCACTCAGGCTTATTTGAGGTGAGGCAATTTATGGAAATGTCTCTGTATCCTGTGTGCAGTGGAGCCAGAGCGGATTTGCAAGCAGATACGTGCTGGCTTCCACAATGCCAAGCCGCCAAACAGGTAAACAAGGGTGTGTGTCTTGGAAAATAACACCCTGGGAATGGTCGGCGACGCCGTTCCATGGTTCAACGTTCTCCGAAATATGATTTTATAAATCCTTCAAAAATTATAATAACCCAGATAAGCTCTGGGCTTAAGTGATCCAAGGAATCAGTGGTTTGGGAGTTTAACATCAGTTCCTCCAGAGGTAATTCGGATGCAAATGTGTGTGAAGACTCGCGGATAAACGCCTTTGGGCGGTGAATGAGGGCCAGGTGGGAATGTTATTTATACGTTTCAGGAAGAGAATCCTATCGTGGTGAAGGAAAAAGGGCGAAAGGAGAAGTAGGGAAACTAAATCCTAAACAAAACCCGGATGGCAGCTATGCTGACTCGCCTCTTAGTGGCATTGTGACAGATTCACTCCGCCCCATACAGGGGACCTCTTCCTCAGTCACCTCTTCCTCAGTCACCTCTTCCTCAGTCACCTCTTCCTCAGTTTCCTCAGTCACACACTTTTAACATGTAAGACTGAGTTTTGTTCCACTGACCACCAAAAAAAACTATGGGCACTTTTCTACCTGTTTTAAGGTTCATTTCAAAGCTAGGTGTAATACACTGATCCTAATGCTTGTGTTATTTGAACACACATTAAAGCAGAAGAAGTTCAAGGAACATGACTCAACTATCCCCTTTTTTTTAGCATTCGTGTGAAGCACTTGAGAAACGAAAATGTTGACAGACACTCCACGTGTCATGGCTGCCCAGATCCCAATCAGGCTCTCGTTCGTAAGTTGGTGTTAATTACCAGCTGACGTAACGTCACCTAATGCCTTTCAAATTAACTCCTCAAAATGTCCTCTTTTTATACCGTGACTCAAAAGAGAATAGAAGGTAGTATTACAAAGAAAAAGCAGGGGGTGGAAACCCACCATGATATCATACCATCTCAGCCGATGTGCTACAGCGATAATTCTTTACCTATTATTAACTGTGTCATGCCTTTTTAAGACTAAAACACCCCCTTACAGTTTCTCCTTCCTCAAAGGCCATCGCCAGCCATTTTCAACGATTGCTTATAATTGACTTGACAAACCCGGGCTTCATCTCAATTAGCACCCTAATAGGCTGTGGTGGATTTAATACGAAGCCGTTAGTCCGCCAGAATAATGTAGGTGATTGGTAAAATGCAATTGAATTTCTAAGTGCCTGCGGAGGACTACTTTGTTTGCCAATCAACTGTAGACCAGAGGCTTTTTATTTCACCGCAGTACCTTTTCGGGCTTCCTAATGGATCTGAGTCCTGCATGTAGGCCAAGGGCTCCACTCAGCCACCCCATTGTCTTTCCTGCGCCTCTCCCGGGGGGCGCGTCTACGCCGGGTGTCTTTTAGGAGAGGCACAGAGAACGAACACGGAGGAATTAAACAGGAAAATTAATGAAATCACACAGAGACAGAATTCTGGCGTTTTATAGCCAAATTTAATTTGGAGGGTGAGAGAGAAAGAGAGAGAGAGAGAGAGAGAAAGAGAGACGGTTCCTGGGGGGGTGAAGAAGTGTTTGAATGCAGAACAGCCTCGTGGAACGAGAAGGTAACGACGGGGTTAAGTTGTAACCCTGACTTCGGTGTACGTTACCCGCGACGGACGGGGTACTCCTGCATCTTCGTCCGAGGGCGCGCGTCGGTTCCTGGCTTGACGTCGACGCGGTTACTTAAGGACGTTGTGCGCACGTGGTCACATTCAGTGTGCGTTCGCGCATGACTGCACGGCTAACTCCTGTTTACAATTTAGGTGTGCACGCACACGCCCCCGTCACTTTTACGGACCAGGATGAAATCAGGCACCGCACAAAGTACCGCCGATCCGTTTCTCCCAGACGTTGTTTTTCCGAGCGTCGCGGTGGCATCTCCTCCCAGACTTCTACCCTCTCCTGGCATTCCGCAGGGATCGTATCCCGGCCCCAGGGATGAGGAATGGCCTTAATGAAGTTGGACAAGGCGGAATACATGCATAAGAAAGATTTTAAATATTGATATGATGTCACATCGTGGCTGCATAATATCGGAACGGTGGATTGGTTAGCGCCTTGGCGGCCTGACGCGCCTCATACAGCGTGAGAGAGCGGAATGATTACCCTCATCACAATTGATTGTATTTTCCGCGGGAGGCGCAAACACACAAAGGAGAAGCCGCCTGAATAAGAGGAAGTCCCTAACTCCTCGCTATGTCATATTGAATGGAACTTCGGCGGGTGGCAAATGTGATTATTTCTTATTAATTTATTTCTGGACCGTGAATTATTCAGGGGCCGTGTGTAATTAACAGCTAGTGAATTTATGTCACACCGCCATGCAAAGTATTAACGGAGCGTTATTAAAGAGCTTCATCAAGTGGCGGGAGGAGGCTTTCTCGGGAGAGGAATAAATGTTTGTTTGATTATTCCCGAACAACACCGCGTCCGCGATTAAGATGGACCGCTTGACCACCATTTGTTATTCACAACATTGCACCGTGTAGTTTCATACCGCCAGTGACCTTTGAACTTGACTATACACATCCTCAGGGCCAGCAGTTTCTTCTCAACGTGTGACCAGGAAAACAACTATAGTGTATACCAACAGTTCATCTAGGTAAGGTGACATGACAGACTCCAGACCCTGCCTATCATAAGTCATGGTTCATTATTTTAGCCTAACTCACAAAACTTTCTATGAAAACCAATATTTTCCAAATCTAATCACCAGTTACAGAGTGGCACTTCATCTATAAAAAAAGAGCTTTGAGATGTCAAGAAGGCCCCAGAACCCACCTGCCATTCCAGCGGTGCAGCAAGAAAACCTGTCCATGAATAAGGACGTTTGCTGAAAGAAATTTGCTATGTAGCCTTTATGTAACAAGTGTGAACTGGCTAGTTAGTTAGCGCTGCAGTCGACACTGATAGCTTTTCAATTACTGACGTCAGTTGCTCTTATACCTTGAAGTAGCTGTTGCTACTCAGCAAGGGCCACACTTTTTCAGAGTAACAATGGTTCATGGTTGACAGTTGTCATTGTGCCTTGGGTGGGCGGTGCAGAGCAAAGTGGTTGCATTCATTGCTGAGACAGAACTGCACCAAAAACAGCTTCTAAGATGTCTGTACAAGACAAGGAAAGAGTGTATTGGGAGATTGATTGTTTAAACTTGCAGACTGATCCAATGGCGAGGCACGGTTTACTGGCAGCTTCCTCGTAGGCTAAGAAGGACACTTCTGAAGCAAGGGTCGATCAGACCTTCTGCTAATATGGGAAGAACGGTCTTGGAAAGGGATTAAATACAATTAGACACAATAAAATGAATGGGAGGGTGGGGGTCACGCAAACTGCCCGTCCAGACCGGGATCTAAACTAGTTTACATCTGAAACGCAAGTCAAGCATGCTGAGAGAGATGGAATGGGTATATGAGATGTATAGGTGGAGGGATAGAGAAGGAGAGATAGAAAGGGAGAAAATATGAGAGGGAAGGGGGAGGGTTAGAGGAGGAGAGATAGAAATGGAGAAAAGATGAGATGGAAGGGGGAGGGATAGAGAAGGAGAGATAGAAAGGGAGAAAATATGAGATGTAAAGAGGGAGGGATAGTGGAGGAGAGATAGAAAGAGAGAAAAAATGAAATGGAAGGGGGGGTAGAGGAAGAGAGATGAAGAGGGGGAGAGAGCGGGAGAAGGGATATGTTTAACATTGCATAAACATGAGGGACACACAAAGTTTCCGTGCTGCGTGAAACGCTCCAGCTCGTTTACTTTGAGCTTTCGGTTAAAATAAATCTTGAGGTCAAACTTCAGGCCCATCCACTCAGCCGTGGGTCAGTGTTAAATTATTCACCACGTCTGGGCCCAGTTGGGAGGGGGTGTCGTTGGTGTGGACCAGATCAAGCGTCTCCGTGTGATGCCAGAGACCAGCTGGAGATTCACTAGTATTAAGGGTAAAATGTGTAAACACCATTTATTCTCAGCCTGGCTAGAGATGCAGACACTTGTTCATTTAAATCTCAATCTGACTGACTAAGACACAGCCTCGTGGAGTTTGTGAAAAACTAAATATTCTACGAATGACCAATCTCACTGCCTAATGAGTCCATTCAGGTTAAAATAGCACTTCGTCCCCTACACAGTAAACCCAAAGTAATGCACAATATAAGGGAGGTAGGGCCATTTGGGTTTGCAGGCATAGTGTAGATATTGGATCATTCAAGATGCCCGAGCTTGAGAGGAACCATGATCTCATTAGCTAAGTAGATCAATTACTGGAGTTATTAATAATACTGTGTGTTTCCTGTTTCTGGCTAACCCGTTGCTTACAAGGCCACTCTGCTGTTACTTGGATTAATATTTTTAGACTACATTGATACAGAAAAAAACTCTAGTGCTCCGTAAATGGGGGTTCATCTCTAGGTTTCTTTCTCTTTCTTTTTTTTCTTCAGATCTGCTTTGCTTGCTCTTTTGAATTTTAAGCTAGCTATGTGTAGAGCATTTCCTGACTTTGGATGAGGTAAAATTGCTTATATTAGGTCATGCCATTTCAAGTCATTGTCCACCACCGAAATAAAACCCATATCTCTGGCGTTAGCAGCACCATGCTGTAGCTACTGAGCTACACTGTTTAAAATCTGACTCAGCACAATTCCATTACTACATAATTGCCTTCCATCATTCCGGCATTACGATGCACGGGCACAGTACTAATGTATGTAGCACATTAATATACATGTACATGAGTATCAATTCTACCACGTAGAGGATGTCATGTATTGCTCAGAGAAGACATATCCCATTTCAAAGGGGACCAGAGTCCCAGTGCTCCTTGGTTCTTTACCAGTCCGTGCATTGCACACTCTCCTTATTCATCCCAAACAGTAGTAAATTTAAATCACCAACCCTGACATGTTCAATACATTTGAACCATTGCTTCTATGTCTCTCTCGCTCTTTCTCTCTCTCTTTCTTTCCCCCACTCTCGCTCTCTCTATTCCAAGGCATTTCCAGGGTTAACATGCTAATTTTGCTTTATGAGGTCTGACGGAGCCCACTCTCCAACACTTACATCTGTTCAACAATTATTAGACCGTTTTTGTCATAAAAAATGCAACACCCCCGGGTGTCACACGAGTGAAACCTGTAAATGTATGCAGAGAACGGAATTGTTAATTTCTCAGTGGAACAGGGATCGGGCTAAAAAACACAGATTTACTTTGTGATTCTCCAATTAACCACGGTGTCATTGTAGGCTGACTGTATTCTCAGCCTCGAATCAGTGGACTGAGAAGAGACACCAGGTCCCTCATCGTGAACCACATGGAGGTTCAGTGGGGGTAGCCGCTGCTGTGTGTGGTAGTGTGGAGGTTCAGTGGGGGTAGCCGCTGCTGTGTGTGGTAGTGTGGAGGTTCAGTGGGGGTAGATATTGCTGTGTGTGGTAGTGTGGAGGTTCAGTGGGGGTAGCCGCTGCTGTGTGTGGTAGTGTGGAGGTTCAGTGGGGGTAGCCGCTGCTGTGTGTGGTAGTGTGGAGGTTCAGTGGGGGTAGATATTGCTGTGTGTGGTAGTGTGGAGGTTCAGTGGGGGTAGATATTGCTGTGTGTGGTAGTGTGGAGGTTCAGTCGGGGTAGATATTGCTGTGTGTGGTAGTGTGGCGGTTCAGTGGGGGTAGCCACTGCTGTGTGTGGTAGTGTGGAGGTTCAGTGGGGGTAGATATTGCTGTGTGTGGTAGTGTGGAGGTTCAGTCGGGGTAGATATTGCTGTGTGTGGTAGTATGGCGGTTCATTGGGATAGCAGCTGTAGTGTGTGGTTGTGTGTGGTACTAGCCCCTTGCAGTCATATGCCACAGGGTCAGATTTTGGCATGTAACGACAGGAAGGAACAGGTGATTTCCTAGCAGGCAACTTCAAAACTTTATTTGAAGGGTGAAGTCTGAAACTATATAGTGACATCAGTAGTTACGTATGTGGAGTAAACATGTTCAGCAAGTGAATGAGCTTTCACTCATTCCTTATTTGACTTTTGTTTATGCCTGTCTCTGCAAGAACCATTTAATGGATCTGCACAGAAATACAGATGTCCAAGACATTGTTAGTGTAGCTGGTTCTGGTTAGGTGGATGGTATTTATGGCAAGTTCATATCAAGTGTTTAACAACTACGTCATTACCACCAACAGCATAAGAGTTTGCAGGAGCAGCTGTTACTTAATAATTGGATTTTAAGTATGCGTTGTTTTTGGAGGGTGTACTTGGTGCCCTGTCCACTCTTTCCTTGCTGGGAAATATAGGGTTCTTCACAACAATGCCGTAGAGTCATTATACTATACATACTTTATGATGTCTGGGCCGTCTCATTAAGAATTGCCACTTTTTGAAATATGTGTGAAATAATGGAGGGTGTGAGGGATGGGTGGGGTGGGTGGGGTAGGTGGGGCTGGTGTAAAGGCTGTCTAATCTCACATCTAATGTTATTTTACCACCTTAATTGATGAATGAACTTTGTCATGTCCACACTGGGAAACAGTGGGAGTACCTATGATGACAGATCTCTTTAATAAACTGAGCCCTGACACATCAGGACATGCCATCATAATTGCATTGGCTGGGACCATTTTTTTAATCCGTTAGCAATGTAGCTCTATTCATTGTAGCCCCACAGAGTGCTTTGGCCACACAGGACAACCTGTGGTTTCAGGGTTCAAACAAGTGGATTGCAGGTCCACATTCAACAGGTTGTTGAGGACTTCCTGAATTTTCGAAACAATAAGTCGATTATTAATGTACTGGCTCACCGGCCTTCAGTGTTTTTTGGTTTTCAGTAAACGACGTCTCACTCATTTTAGATGTGACAAAACCCCTACGTAGGATAAGTTCCAAGAAGGTCCATACTCTTCAGACAATTAGTGCCTGATACATCAGTTAGACCTATAAAGTACCTAGTGCAACACTTTAACTTCTAGCTGTCTCCATGAATAGATTAGGCTCAACGAAAGACGAAAGGCTGACATCCAGTCATGACAATGATAATGCACGTAGCCAGGGTCCAAAACCTGAAGAAACCCATAAGGAGGCAGAACGGATCCAGGAGCAGGACACAGACTGTCCTCACCTTCCCCCCCTCAGCCCCTCCTCTCACCCTGCGGCCTTTCATCCCTCCATCCTCCCCTCCCATCCCCATGACTCCCTCCATCCTCCCCTCCCAACCCTTATGACTCCCTCCATCCTCCCCTCCCATCCCCATGACTCCCTCCATCCTCCCCTCCCAACCCTTATGACACCCTCCATCCTCCCCTCGCATCCCCATGACTCCCTCCATGCCTCCTTTACTTGTGTATCTCACTATCCCTCTGGCTCCCTGCACCCCCCCCCCCCCCCCCCCCCCCCCCCCCCCCCCCCCCCCCCCCCCCCCCCCCCCCCCCCCCCCCCCCCCCCCCCCCCCCCCCCCCCCCCTCATCACTCTTTCTCCCCCCTGGCACCAATACCCTCTGACAGTCTGGAGGGATGACCCTGAGAATCACATTATGTATATTTTCGAGCTGCCCCTTGAATTTGCATGTAGAAGACAGTTAAAATAAGGCCATAAATCAGGCCGCAAACATATAAATGGATTTGCGGGAGATTGAAACCCTCGGCGAGTCTCTTGAGCAAATATTTCAAGCCCCGTCTGAGAGATATCCACTGTCATTAACTAGCAGAGCCTCTCTGACCACTCAGCTTGTATATTTCCTTCATTACATGACGGGAGGGGGCTGTGGTACTGAGGCGGCTATACGACTGGCTGCTTCGATAAATCTACCTGCATATTCTGATATGTGCTTTGTCATCAGGGACTAACAGTTAAAAGAGCCTTTATCTCCATTTCTTCAAGAGGCATTGGCTAATGCATCGGATAAACAGTGTCGTTTGAATCCTTCTCTTGAAACTCCCAAGCAAACAAAAATTGGTTCTACGAACAATTCCCAGAAAATATGTCAATAATATTTGATAATTTTTCTGGTGAAACATTTGCCTAATGATCCCGAGAAAGATCTTTCCAAGAAATCTATTGTGCTCCTTAAAGGTTCCAGGATTATTTTATTAGGTTGGGTAAAGGACCAGGGGATATGCTGAGATGCGTGGACCAACAGTGAAAGATTACCTTAAGGGGCGCTTTTCAACATGTTTGAAAGATTTGAGAAAACCAAAGGAACACGAGGGTGATGGTGATGCACAGGGGGTATGGTGGAGTTGAGGTTCATGCACACACAAGGGGTGAGTAAGCAACACGGTGGGAATATCCTCCTCGATTAGGACACCGCCTGGTGAAGAAGTCCCCCGAATGTCAAGGAGGCAACCCCAGGCAATGAACTCTGCCTTTCCCATGGAAGCCTTGTGATCCAGCACTGTGCTTGGGTCACACCAATCAGCGACGCAGTCCATGCGGTGCTGCAGCTGGAGATGCGTGGATAGAAGGTTCTATGGACCTGAGGGAACCTGAGGGGTCATGCCAAAACAGAGACACGAATATATCACCTCTAATGTCTAGGCTATACTATAACCGCTTGTCTGTTTCGTCAAGTTTTGGTTCAGTTCGTCTCAGAAAGAAGTAATGATCCCTTATACATGAACTGTTTGGAAGCTAGGGTGTAAAAAGGGTGTAAAAACCTTACATCCACGTGCACAGGATCAGGACCGAGTGGCAATTTGTTGTTATTAAAGGAAACATCTTGAAGGGTTAATCAGTGATAGCCTCCCAAATGGCCCACTACATTTAAGCAGGATCACTAGGGTGGCAGTTGGGATGCGCACGGTTGTCAGTTGTTTCTGTGTATTCGTAGAGGGCACAACTCACCCAGATAGAGGTCCAGAACAAGGGCAGCTCAGCCTTGATTCAGAGTGACCAGGGTTTAATCAAATTAGGCTTTCATGCTAAACAAATTTATTTGAGGAGATTGAGGGGACCTCTGGTATGTTGGGTGGAGAGACGAAGCCTGTGAAAAACCAACGGACGGAGAGAGAGAGAGAGACAAATAAATAAATAAAAGAATATATACGGGTATGGCTACGTAATGATTGAAGTTTTCTATTATTATTTTTACTGTGGTCGGTAAATGAGAATGACCAAGGTCCTTCAGGAACGGTCTGATAAGAATATTAATCTGGTTCTTTCACTACCTTGGCCAGAGCTAACGTTATGTTCACTCAATAGACTTTTGAAAATGTGCATTCAAGAGAACGACGGTAGTCCAAAGCCCAAATCAGACCCAACAGAACAAAACCAAACCAAGTCTGTTTCCTCAGGCAACTGGAATGACTCTCCTGTTAGGAAACGTCCGCTCAAAATGGCTTAGCCCGCGTGTTCACTTAAAAGGCGCTCCTTTAAGTCAACCTAAAGCATCGACCAGCGAAGCCGAGATATGGCAGAACGTCTGAGCCTGCTAAAGGATGTCCAGTCAAAGGCCCGACACACCAAGGATTGGCCAACACCTGCCTCTGCAGATGGTTCTACCGCCTTTACGTTCCGTCTCGCTGCATCCAGTGACACATTAAGACACATATAAAAAACGATCTTGTTATGTTTTTGTTTTTTTCGTAGGTTACTTAAAGACACACATTGCCAGAAACACATATGGTTTCCCTTCATGAACACAAGGACATCTGTGTACGTTGCTGAAGTAGGTAGAACTTATTCAATGTTTTACGTTCAAGCTGTTTTTGAAGACTGTTCCCAGGCACACAAAACTCAACCAGGTAATCTACAATAGAATGTAGCATGTCATTAAAATGAAATCTGAATGATTCTACTAATCTTTATTTAAAGTCAAGCTGCTTATTAAACAATGAAATGGTGTCACAGGTTAAAAGCTGTCACTGTAAAGAGGTCATTTAAGAACAATGCATGAAAATGAGAATCTAAAATGATTAAATTTTTTTAATTACCGTTTGACAATATATATACATTTACAGTTTGATCATCATTTTTGGGGGGAATAGACTCACATTGGATAAAATGAGTGTTTATCGGTGGGTATATAACCCCGGATTGGTACAGTGTTCAACCATGCACAGTACTTATTTGTAGAGAACATTTCTAGTGGGTTTTTGAGTACTGAACAACAGGGAAGAAGCTACCCAATACTCCATTCCTAAAATGTTAAACTAGTCAAATGGAGGGTGTGAAAGGTCTCAGCCGCATGGGTGCAAATTGTACAAAGCAGCACTGCCCAAATGAGTAGAAATCTTAAAAGAAAAAACATTTGTCTCAATATGCCTTTGTGGTGATCCGATCTACTGAAGCATACTTAACTCTTAAATGTGGGCAGCCTTTCTGAGGACGCTTCCCAATAAATATTTGGGCAATGTTTAGCAGCCTGGATAGTGCCCAATATCTTTGTCAAGCTCACATAATCCATTTTAACACATAGGCATGTGCTTTAACAACAAGGCATTACAACAGCCTTGTCACAGGAAATCAAATATCAAATGTCACTTGTGGAAACATAATTGTTTTTGAAGTTTATTCAGTTTTGTGCGAGCCAAACAAAATAGTTAAAACAAAAAGAATAACGGCATCAATATGATATGATCCTTGTTAAACGACGGCATCCCCTTCCCTCCTTATTTAAATATAACCCTTGTTTCCAAGAAGAGGAGTGCAGACATTTGTCTTTTGAGCTTGTGGGTTCCTGTTTACTATTTCATGATTTCCGTGCCTGCCTCTCAAATGAAGAAAATAAATGAAAACACATTACTCTTTAATTAATATCAAAGAAGAGGGAGCGACACATTATCGTCATGTAAATACAGAAATCACGCTGCTAGCGGTGTGTTTTATTTATGAGAGTAGACTCGTTATCATATTGCATTAAAGCCTAAAAGAAGGGAGTTGGGGACAGACGGTTGCAGTTTCAGGCTGTTGATGGTGGATGGAACCGGGGGAGAACACTAGTTTTGGACAATATTTCTGAATCCCTTGAAACAACCTATTCCTTACCTGGTGCGCTGGGTCTACATCAAAAAAACCTCTACGCACTTGGAAGGCTCACTATGGGAAATATGGTTGCCATTTGAGATGCAGACTGCATATGATCTTCGAGGCCCTGCTGTGGCTTTGTCAGCTTGATTGGTGTTAACGCTATTGTTTTAGCGCATGAACGTCTGCAGTCACAGATGTCAGGATTTCCTCTGCTTTAGCTGCTGACAGGCTGTCATGGCGACAGCGTGTTTGCTGCTCCAAAAAACGTCATCACAGTATAACACCAAGTCAATGATACTTGGGATATCAATCTGTCCAGTTAGGAATCAATTAAAGTGACAGGTGCACGGAAGGGCAACAGCAAGACAACCCCCTGAAAGTGAGTGGTTTTGCAGGTGGTGGGCGCAGACAATTTCTCTCATCCTTCCTGACTAAATAATCTCTAGTTTTGCATTTTTCTAGTATCCTTGTCCCTACTGGTAGTTTGAGGTCGTACCTGCAGCCCATTCAGGTTGCAAATGCAGTCCAGCTTTTCTAGGATGGCACCTCCATACGTGTCATGGCAAGAAGGTTTTGCGTGACTCCCAGTACAGTCTCAAAACATACCAGGAGACGGGTTGGTCCATGAGAAGAGCTGGACTGGGCGCTAGACGGGAATCAACCCAGCAAGCAGGATCTGCTCTTTTGTGCAACTGGGAATAGGAAGAGCACCGCCAGAGCCCAACAATGTGACCTCCAGCAGGCTATTGGTGTGAAGGTTTCTGACCAAGCTCTCAGAAACCGATTACATGAGGGTGGCATTAGGGCCAAAAGTCCTCTAGAGGGACTGGTGCACACAGCCCACCACTGTGCTGCTCAATTGAAGTTCACCAGAGAATAGCAGAATTGGCAGGTGCACCATTGCCGCCCCATTCTCCTCACAGATGAGAGTAGGTTTACAATGAGCACATGGAACAGTGGTGAAAGTGTCTGGTTGTGGTCGAAAGATGCCGTGGTGAACGCTATGCTGCCTGCATCATAATCCAGCAATTGGCCAGTTTGGGGGTGGGTCAGTGATGGTCTGGAGTGGCATGTCCTTAGAGAGATCCATTGTCAGTCCTTGGATCAACGATGGATCAATTGTTCACTTCGATTTTTAGTGTGAGTTTGAATCCAGCCCTCAATTGGTTGGTGATGTTGTTTTCCATTGACCGTTGTTATGCCATCATTACAATGTACTGTAAAGATTTTGATCTTAAATATAGTTCGTTCATCGAGGCCCGATGTGTGATTTAAGGGTTCCCCTTATTTTTTTCGGAACGGTGTAGAAACATTAGACCTCCAGCACAGGATTTCACCAGCTAATATGTCCCTTTTGACAATGCCAGACTGTTATGTCAATACAGTTAAAGAGACATGTGGAGGTCAGATGGTTAATAAAGAAACCATCAAAGCACTGTTGAACGGTGAATGGGTTTGGCCAGTACCATGAGGGAGATGGGGAGTCATTGCGGGGGACACATGATTTGGATGTCTTTAATATAAAATCTGCTTTCGTTTATTTTTCTGCTCTTGGCATCGTGCCAGGAGTTAACTCTTCTTGGTACCAAGCCATCTTTACATTTAAGCTGATTTCATCATCATGCAAACACGTGTGCTATGCCACCAAGGACTTTTTGGGCATAAAAATGATTTATATTTTACATTTCAACGTGGAAATATGATATTTAATTACTTTGGTTGGAAAACAGATTTGTCCTGGTATGAATTATGGACAACTTCTTCATGAGTGGAGTAAATATAATATTAAGTGAGAGGTATAAATCTCTGGGCAATGTGAAGGTCTAATGCTCCTCAAGATAAAATGCAAATCAGGGATTCTTGACAATTGGGACAACCCTATTTTCTTTTAAGAAATGTGGGTCTCAATATAAGAAAATGTGACATATACCTACAGTATGTTGTTATATAATATCCCACTGTAAAAGCATATCCCAATTGAGAAAAATAATATGCCTAAAATGCAACAGGATTTATTTTCACTTTCAGAGGCATTTCATTTTTAAATGAATTAACAGGTTAGCTTAGTGTTCAAGAGTGGTGATCCTAAACATTGTTTTAAAATACTATATACTGTGCCAGTTGCAAGTTACAGAACACACATAATTTGTTTATAATTCATAGTGCACCTGAAACCTCGTAATACTTAAAAAAATATTGTGATCTGTTGAAAAGCCTGTTATTAATATGTATTTTTTTTCATAATATTGAACATTATTGGGGTGTTATGACAACAATTTTCCCTGCCAGATTTCCAAACTGAGGAAAACAGATATTAACATTAGGAAGTAATATTTTATAATGACATCACATGAGAAAAAAATAAAAATGTGCAATATTCTTAATCTAACACAGATGGAGTTAAAATTGTATGTTTTCAACCTTGGTGATATAAATATGTTTTTGTTTAAACACAGTACCAGTAAACACTTTGGACACACTTTTGACTGGAACTGTACATCAAAAATACTCATAATAAAGACATGGAGAAGGGTATAACCCATTCTTCAGACATATTCTACAATCCCATATACAAAAAAGTTGGGATGCTGTGCAAAATTACAGATAAACAGAATGCAGTTATGTGCACATTATGAACCCAATGTTCAATAGAAAATGGTATAAGAGAAGTGGAAGGGTTCACCACTCTGTGAAAGACTGTGCAGGAAAATAGTGCAAAAAATTAAGAATAATCCGGAGAGATCTCTGTATGCTAGGGACACAGCTGAAAACCAATAATGGAAGGCCATGATCCTCAGGCCCTCAGGCAACACTGCTTTATAAACAGACACAATTATGTACCGAACATCACAGAAAAACTATTAAAAACCATTGTCTGTGAACACAGTACATTGCTGCCTAAACAAAGTTAAAACTATACCATGCAAAGAAGAAAAAATATTTAAACAAGATCCAGACATTCCACCATATTCTCAGGGCCCCAGTTTATTTAGAATGGAGTGACGCAAAGTAATTAACTGTCCTGTGGTCTGATTAATCAAAATATTACAGTATATATTGATTTGGAATCACAGACGTTACTTCCTCCGGAGAAGAGGGACCATCCGGCTTGTTATTAGCACACAGTTCAACAGCCGGCATCCGCGATGGTATGGGGGTGCAGTAGTGCACATGGCGTGGGCAACTTGCACGTATGTGAATGCTGAACAATATATACAGGTTTTGGAGCAACATATGCTGCGATCCAGACAATTACTTTTCCAGAGAAGGCCTTGCTATTGCAGCAAGACAGTGTGAAAACACATTGGGCATGTATTAAAACAGCATGTTGTAAAAAAAGAATCCAGCAGTCCAGACCTGTCACCCATTGAAAACATTTGGCGCCATAAGAAACACAAAATACGACAAAGAGATTGCAAACAGTTGAGCAGGTGAAATCTTATATTAAGCATGAATGGGAATACATTTCACTTTAAAAACGACAGCAATTGGTCTCCTCAGTTCCCAAACGCTAACATAGTGTTGTCAAAATGCACACTGTGGTATACATGCCCCACTCCAAACTTTCTTTAAACATTTTGCTGGCATAAAATTGAAGATGGGCGTGTATTTTTCTCAAAACAATTCTCAGTTTTAACATTTGAATTGTTGTCTTGGTATCACTTTCAATTATATAAAAGGATACATTGCGCATTTTTGCATTCTGTTTTCATTAGCATTTTATCCAGCTTTTTTGGAAACAGGGTTGTACATTAATAACTATTTTGCAAGAAGGCCCAGGGGTCTGTCATATGCAGGTGCAAATGATGTCAGTAACATCTTGAGTTGTTGGTGCCCAGTGTAGCACACCAGTCCAACACTGGGCGCCTTTATGCTTACTAGTGGCTTTTGTCCAGTGAATGTGTTCTCCTCTAAGCAATCTGTGCTGTTCTGTGCTTCTCGGTTAAGTGAGGAGTGTGACATTACCTGCTTCGATATTGTCGCAATGAGGCAACTTCGCAATGGCAAATTTAAATTTAGGAGGTTTGACGTATTTTAAATTTTTTCTTTGAGTTCCAAATGCTTCAGTGCTCAGGACAACAAACAAATGTTAGATATTAAAGATATAACAAAAACGATGAATTCATGCATAATCACTTTATTTTTCCATGTTTAAACAAATATTATCCACATTTTCAAAAATACCTGAAACATGTTTTAATGCACACCCTAGTTAAGTTAAATAATGTTGTCATCTCCCTGTTAATTATAGATTTCAAAATCTACCTTTGGCTGTACAGCAAATAATAAAACCCACATAGGCACATAGCGTCATAATAATAATAATAACAATAGTTGCCTATTTAAACGTCCCATATTAAGTCTGCGATTGCTTTGCAATGGAATAAAGAATAAAAGGGTAATGGTGCAAATAAGTGCCTTCCAAGACATGCAAATTAATACAATTGCAAATGCAATTTCTACAATATCAAGACTTGTTAGCGAGTGAGTAGCAAACACTGAGGACAATCAAGACACCTTGTCACTTTCTTTTTTATCTTGTATCTCCTTATGAAGAAAAAGCACTTTGAATCTGCTAGTTTCACTGCATTTACATAACAAAGCAAACAAGAATAAGATAGATGTGATGAACCACCCTCTACTACTTCTGAATACCCATCAACTTGCCAGAAATACACACACTCAGACAGACACACACAAACACACGCATTAAACACACACATACAATCACACTATCCATAAAGGTATCTGACTACCGAACCCCAAAGATCTCTCCAATCCCTGTCTCTCATCATGTCTACACAGTCAGCAAAATACATTGAAAGCATTAAAGGAAAGTCAAAAAAAGTGAGAGTTGAAGTAAAAAGGCAAAGGAGAAAAAAAATCACCTCACTCTCACCAACTACAATCCCCATTCACTGCCACCTACATCTGCCCCTCTACCCCCTCCCCGCCAACACAGCTTCACTCTAGGAAAGAAACAGGATGAAATGACATTATGCATATGAAAATGTCCAGAAAGATGTTTGATTTATGTATGCATTAGATGCAAATTCTATTACAGGACACAAGGCGGTTGTGAGATTTCTCTCGGAACACTTGGCTGCCCTGATCAAACCCCATCTCATTAATTCCGACAAGGGGAGAAAGATAGAGGGAGCGAAAGAGGGAGAATTGGAGGAAATTTACAACCCGGACATAGATTTAACAAAAAGGGGGGAGTAAATTGCATTCCGCCCTCTGAGGCCATGAGAGTGCCTGGAGGATTTTCTGACCACATTCTCCCACACTTGCCAAACAAGTAGCAGAAACAGAAGCACAACAGGCCAAATCAGGTAAAATTTGGACAGGAGAACAAGGCTGAAATGATTACATCTAGTATTTGCAGTTATTTGAAACGTGTTGTTCATTAAATGCTTCAAAACATTTTAATTGAAATATTGTAAATTCACAAGTATTTAGACTCTTTATTCTGTACTTTGCAACGTGTTCTTGGTTATGCCTTTACCTCCTTCGCACACCTGGATTTAGGGACATATTCTGTCTTGTAAGTCATCTCAAGCACTGTCAGATTGGATCAGATTGGATGGACTAATCAAGGACATTCACAGACTTGTCCCAAAGATACTCCAGCATTGTCTTGGGTGTGTCCTTCAAGACATTTCCTTGCTGAAAGGTGAATCTTTGTACCAGAGATCCTGTTATCATCTAAATTTTGGACAAGTCTCACATTCCCTGTCGCAGAGAATCACACCCATAGCATGACGCTCCTGATATAATGATGCTGATTATCAAGTTTTTGACCATCTTTTTCTAATCAGACCTTTTTCTTTATGCACTGAGAACAATTCAGACTGCATGTCACTATTTATTTTGCCACTTAAGGTGTTATTGGTGGGAAAGTGTTTTAGACACATCAATGAAAAATTGTCCAGTCATATATATACATATGTATATGTACAGTTGGTTGATGATCCAATTTAATTAAGGGAAATATAAGCTAACAGATGAAAAGTTTGAGAAATGATCTTGATGAGCATGATTATGAGTACATAAGTAAACAATTATAATCACAGGTTGTTTGCGTGTATTTCATCACTGCAACTCATAATGTGACTCAGTAGTGTGCCACTCCCGACAATGTCTGGGCATGCTTCTAATGAGATGGCGGATTGTGTCTTGGGGGACCTCCTCCCAAACCTGGATCCGGATATCATTGAGCTCCTGGACAGTCGGTGGTACTACTTGATGGCATCGGATGCAAAGATACACAACGTTCTAGAGGTTCTCATTTGGATTCAGGTCAGGGGAACGTAAGGACCAGTCAATGGCGTCAGTGCCTTCGTCTACACACTCTGGCCACATTGTCCTGGACCAGGAGGAACCCAGGGCCTGACGATGGGCCCAAAGGATATGCTTCCCCGGACAAACACTGACCCACCGCCAAACCATTCATGCTGCATGTTACAGGCAGCATAACATTCACCACTCCGTTTCCAGACTGAGTGTGAACCTGCTCTCATCAGTGGAACGAACGGAGCGCCAATGGCAGACCTGCCAATTGTGGTTTTCTCTGGCGAATGCCAATCGAGCTGCACATTGCTGGGCTGTGAGCACTGGTCCCACTAGAGGACGTCAGGCCCTCATGCCACCCTCATGGAGTCTGTGTCTGGTCAGAAACATGCCCACCAGTAGCGGGCTGGAGGTCATTTTGTCGGGCTCTGGCAGGGCTCCTCCTGATCCTCCCTGGACAAAGCAGCAGATACCAATATGATTTTTTAACAAAATAAAAGATTTTTCTTAAAACAGTTTTCCCATAGAACAAAAGATAGAGTCATAAGATTTGTTTATTAAATCTTTTTTTTTTCATATTTTACTACAGTCCCAGTTACCGTGAAAGGCATTGTATATTTAAAAATAAAATGACATCAAAACTCTACACAAAACATTTATTTGTCTGAAATTGAAAGGATTAAAATTAAATTCTTCTCACATCCACAAAAGGGTAATACAACGCCAGAACGTCAAATCATGACGCCTATCAATTTGATAAAAACCTGTTTTTTCAGGTTTAACTTGTTAGTGATCTGTCCGTAAAATCAGGAAATCATATAATAATGGTCCATTGCTGAATATTCTGAATGTGGATGGAGGATTGAATAATGCATTTTACCTTCTCTCCAAATCAGCCAGTTGATGGTGTGGGTATACTTATCCAGTAACCCTCCATCCATATCGTCATGTCTAAGTAAACACTTAGTTAAAATATCCTCAATGTAGACATTGCGTTGTCAGATCAATATCTTCGGTTCCTGTAACTACCATGGGGCAAAGCAGTTCTCTTATTCCGCCTCGGTTGAATGCACGGTACTGACAAAGACGTCATATGCAGTTTTTCTCTCTGCAAACATTTCCCATGTTGAAGTTTGGAGACGATATTATTTCGCAGATATGCAGTTCTTGAAAGAGTGTTAAAATGGCAGTCAAACCTGTGATGTATTTTAATCATTCTCTAAGATGCCGTTATCTACAACAATATTATGAGAAATCTGAAATGAATTATGAATACTACAACTATATACGAATTCCCATGTATTCCATCTGCAACCACTGGCTGGAACACTGAAAACATCCGTATTTGCTCTGGACTGATCAAGACTATTTGGGCACCAGTAAAGGTGACAGACTGAGTGATGTGTGACAAATAGAACAGAAGGCATCGCAGGGAGGATGTTTCCCCCCCATTTAACATTTTAATTGAAGGCCACCTATTTTTACATAGTTCTGTGCGTGCGAAAGAGTGTTTGTGTTCAGGCGTGAGGGGAGTGTGTACGTGCACTTGTATGTGTGCATGTGTGTTTGTGTGTGTGTATATGAGGACGGTGCCAGTTCTGCTGTCGTTTATGGTGGCTGACAGTACAAGCTAGCTATACTGATTTTGTAAACCAGCGTCTCGCTGTCCCAGGCTACTATTCAGCTGCC
Source organism: Novumbra hubbsi (assembly GCA_016801125.1). Classification (NCBI taxonomy): domain Eukaryota; kingdom Metazoa; phylum Chordata; class Actinopteri; order Esociformes; family Umbridae; genus Novumbra; species Novumbra hubbsi. Next base: position 39,020 of record JACXGK010001615.1, on the reverse strand, counting down.
TCTCCTCTGTTATCCCATCACCTCCTCCAGCAGCCTTTGTGATTGAGGTCAGGGTGGGAATTCTTTACTGGCCTAACTAATGTGATTGCATCAGAGCAATACCCTTAAACTACATCAGTCCCTGATCTGCATACTAATTGGCCGCACTGTCCTTGATGCTGACCTTGAGGAGGCCTTCGTTCCCTTCGGGGGGGAAAGAGGATTGAGGAGCGGCGGGGCTGCAGGGCCGTGGCTTGGAAGGGGGAGTCAGTTGCACACATTGCCATGCAAAGGCACCCTTGCTCTGCATAACCTTCCACCCCCTCTCCAGTCCCCTCTCCAGCCCCCTCTCCAGCCCCCTCTCCAGCCCCCCTCTGCAGTTCCCTCTGTATGCATCAATGCAAATTATAACAATGGCCAGGGCTTTATTCCCGGGGTAAGCCTGCGTGACCTTCAGTGACAAGGAGCAGCATAGACAAAAGGCCATTTCTCTCTGACTGCACACATGGGCTGAATCCCAAGTAGCACCCTTATTACTATTTAGTTGTCGTTTTGACTATGTATGGCCCACTGGGTCCTGGTCAAAAGCAGTGCGCTGCATAGGGGATAGTGTGCCCTTTGGGACATGCATGGACAATCTAACCTCTCTCCATCCTCTCTGTTGAGGGCTGGGAGGGGGCAGGGAAGAAGGGGAGCGACGGAAACCCTTTTTGAAAAATAAGAGATAGAAATAAGTCAGTGTAGTAAATGTAGTAGTAAATGCGAATGAGGAGAGACCGAGGATTGTGTTTAAGAACATACCGTACCTTCTCTTATATTTTCTACTGTGGAATTGACTGACATTATTTGTTGGAAGTAAATTAGATTTTGAATCTTAAATACTGTTCCTGTCTGTGTTTATTTGTCTGAATTATATTACAAGGATAAAAACAGCAAAAAGAATTAGCATTTTGGTTTCAGCCCTAACTACAAGAAGTATATCATTTTTATTATTTCTTCCTGTTTACACTTTTTATCTTGCTTCAGTGCATAATTTTTACAGCAACAGCGCTTTTGCCAACCAAACGATTGAATCCAAAGATTGTGAATCGTACAGTAAAAATAAACTCTACGGTCTAAGTGGTGAAGTACTTATTAGATTGTTACTCCAACAATTGGGCCCCAACATGGATTTGTAATGTTGGTTTGTGACAACAAAACGACATGCACAAATTCCACAAAAGAAAACAAGAATACAAAACACCCTGAACAACGTGCAATGTTGCGCCCGCTGTAAAACTACAAAGTGTGTTAGAGTGTGTGTTGCTTAGACTCTGTAATTTCGGAATAAATGTATGTCATTTGCTCAGATCATGATGATCTGTCATGGACCGACTACGTAAAACATAAATAGTTCCATGGATCGGTCATAAAACAACAGTGAGATAACAAGCAACATTAGTTCCGATGGCTTGATCTCTTAGGAGAGAGGGCTGAGCTCTTTGTTTTCATCCGAGCACCTTATACATACACAACCAGAACATTATGATTGACCCGATTGATTATGGAAGACTTTAGTTCTGGATTAACAAAGATTAGGTTTGTTAACATGTTTTATCGAACAGTAAACATGTCAAATGTCTGCATGTGAGCTCTTGCTGGTCGTATAAGGAGTCAGTTTTATTCATCTCGGTCCTTGCTTGCAAGATTTATATTTTACAGAGGATGTTTGAACACATTTCAAAAATGTGTTACCAACATAGTATGAATTCTACTCGATTTGCAAGTATATTATATTTTCAGGATTACTACAAAGTATCATATATGCATGGTGGGTGGGACATATACAGGTGGGACTAAAATACAGAAACAGGGGCTTTTCTTGACACTTTCTAAACCAGAAGTGTCAAACCGGTTCCACAGAGGGCCGAGTGTCTGCAAGTTTTCACTCTCACCTTGTACTTGATTGATTCATTAGGTCACTAATTGGTGAGTTTCTGCCCTCACCTGGTTGTTTGGGTATGAATTGGGAACCAATTTATAGTATAAAACTAAACCCTGCAACCAAACGTGGAACTGCTTTGAAACTCTCAAACATTTTGAAAGGGAGAGTGCAAAACTTCTGCTGGTGACCTTTTACATTGATAGTTTACCTTGGCATTGTTACAACAGATACCATTGGTGGTATAATTCCAACCAATGATATGGAGACAACAACCCCATTCAGGAAGTGGGTTGTACATTCAGGAAATAGTTCATTAACAAGATGTGTTTGATTTAGGGGATCGTTATAAAAAGCCTTCATTCGTTATAAATAACAAAACAACCCTGTAATAGTTTGTTGCAACAATTAGTGAATGTTTAACATGTTTTTCTCTACTGCTCTTCAATGATGTACAGTGAATAATGTAGACTAGTTTAACATCTACAAAACAACTTTACCTCACTCCTGACAGTCAGCTGTTCTGTTCTAGCTTCTTCACTGTCCTCAAGGAAACACAATAAAAAAAAAAAATCCCACTTAAGTATTGTTAACTAAATCGCAGAAATGTTCTATCACAAGATGTCGATGGCATCATTAATGAATAATTAGCGTTATTTAATTTTATATTTAATAATTTACCACCTATTAATAAATCCCAAAATACCACATGCCTTTTGTCATTGTCTCCATAGTTGAAAATCACAATCTTTCATGCAGCACTTGTTCTAAGCGAAACCTGAGCAGAGAGAAGACAGTACAGCACCATGCTTCTGCCCGTGGGACAGCTAAGGCATTACACACTCAGATCCCCCTGCTGAAAGGCAAGCCCCACTTCCTCTTAATGTGTGGCAATTTGCCAGATGTCATTGACAAGGTAAGTGTTGATTTCAATGCAATGATAGGCAAAGCAAAGGAGGGAAGCTTCAGAACAATGGTACATAGCTTTCCTTTGGAGTTTTTTTTTGCTTTCTTTCCTTTTTTTTTTGCTTCATGAAAAAATGAGAAGTGTCAAGGTTTGTGACAAGTGTTTTTCTCTTTTTTCTTTGTTTCCTTTCCCCTTCTATCTGTGATGCTTTTCCAACCGAAAGTTTATTGTCTTTTGTTCTTCAGGTAGTTTGACCTAGTTAGTGTTGCTCACACATCGTATACGTAACGCATTAAGCAAAAATAAGCAGTGCTCATTTAAGGCACAATTATCACAGCACTATAATTACATTTTATGTAGTCACTGTGTATTGCAATACAACTGCTATCAAAAAAGGCTAAAATATATATTTTTTTAATGACTGAATCAATAGATTATTGAGTTTTACTCTAATGAAATAAGATGCCATTCTATGTAGAACACCTCAAATAATGAACAAAAACATTAATTAAATAGTTTAGGTAAATACATGAGGGTACTTATAATTGAAATTAATTGATTTGTTAGCTTGTTTCAAACACTTCTTTTAGGCATTTTTTTCACGTTTCGATTATTCATCTGACTAGCTTTTGTTTGTCTGTAATGGTTCTCAAGAAAAATGCAAGGTCATAACTAATTCAATTACAACTTAAATTAATTACTGATGTTTTGATTTAAAACGAAAATGATAACATATAATTGAATTATTACGTATGTTCTTGTATTTGAGTAAAGTTTTAAACAACAGCACACAACTTTAAATGAAATGTTTAACAATCTATGTTGAACTCTCCAACTTCATTTCAACTACCTTTTACCATTTATTGGATCATAATCGCAGCCAAATCTTTTACTCTTAGGTCAACAGCACCAATGCTAGCTCTTCTGTGTTTCAGAACCTGATTCCTAATCATGTCTCTGTTCTAGTTATTCTACATCTCTGTTTGTCTTCTGTGAACTCTCTCTCCTTCAACTGAGACGGTGATCAATACAGCCGAGCGGAGTTTCTGTGATCACTTTATGAGAGGCAGAGCTAGCTTCTAGCTTCTGCGTCCATGTTCCTCTCCATGTTGCTCTCTGGCGTTCTCTGTGCCACTCTGGTTTTGATGTCCTATTAAAAGACCCAAGCATCAGACGAGTCACTCAAACCAAGACTCGTGGGACAGCCAGCCTCCACGACATTGGATGTGTGCATCATTAGACGCAGTGCCACTTACATTACCTTCTATCTCAAACCCATCGTCTGCCTGCCTACCAGCCGGAATAAGGAGGGGAAAACAACACAGTCTCTCTCCACCAAAGATCTTTCAATACAAAAGAGGAAGCGGAAAAGCTCAGAGGAACGGGGGAATGTACTTAGAGATATTTAAAGCGGAGATGGGCTTTGTTAAAGAGATGGTGGGTCCCATGGGTTTCCTGCACTAGAATAAGTTAGTGGATCTGATGGTGTTCTGGCCCTGTTAGAGTAGTCACCTCGGAGCTGGGAATGATACAATGGGATAATTATACGGCGAGGTTTGAGGCCCTGACATAGCTGTCACCTGGGAAGTACAGGGGGGAGAGACAAACACGTCTTCCTCTTCGATGGCACCTCGATCAGAGGGGTGTGAAATTGGGTGTGGAAAGTTTTGGAGGCTTATTTATAAAGTGAGTCATAAGAGTGCTGATTGTCTGTGTTTTATAGTTCAGGTCTTGGTTATTTGTTCTAATAATGAGGTGTTTGTGTGGGCTTGGGTTCTTGCTAAAGTCTATAGCCCAAAACTGACTTCTGGTTCAGGCTACAGTGATTTTACACATTCTTACCTGTCTATGGAAAGCACACATGGAACAATTACAGTTGCATTGTTTAGTTGGCTGAACATGGAATTGTGTGTTTACATTTGTTTTACATTTTCATCCAAACCGTTATAAGAATCAAAATGGTTTCCAGGTGCTAGAAGCCCAAAGCTGGATCTTTCAGTATGTTCAACGAAATGCAATTTACACTGTGTTTCTGAACAACATAAAATAAAATAACTGTTATTTCTAGTGGATTTTTAGCATTGCGTCGCTTATTGTCCCCATAAGGAATGTCCCCGTCAAGAATGTTGATGTGTTGCAAGGGCTTATGAATTCATATGAAATAAATAGAAACTAAAGATGATAACAACATATCAAAAGGCAAACAATGGATTGACTCTTCCCCTCTTCCTATCTTTGTTAAAGAGAGACAGAGGAGGGCAGAACGAAAGGTAGAGATATAAAGACATTACCCATGCTGTTCTGAGACGCTTTGTACAGGTAACAGTGGAGTGGAACCTGCAGAGTTCCCTTTTATGCAAAGCAGCGGGGAGAAAATGTTAAATTGTAGCAGGCCTCTTTATATGTATATAAAAAATGGCCTGAACAAGATGCTTATCTTAATAGATGAAGTAAGAGCAAAAAGGACTATAATTTTAATCAAATCTGGGCCTCATTGGTGTGATGCTGTCGAGCGCTACTGAGGTTTTAAATGCATGTTGTTGGACCTTGGAGAAAGGGCTTAGCAGGGGGGTGTCTCGCAATGTAATTATCCTTCACTTACAGGTATTTCTGTTGCCGTGGTCTTTATCTTCGGTTGTAAAGAGGAAATCAATTTGTACAGATGTATATGAGAGGGAGTGATTGCCTCAAAGAGGGGGGGGGGGGGGGGGGGGGGGGGGG
>JACXGK010001615.1:6860-33392 GCA_016801125.1 Novumbra hubbsi | reverse complement strand
AGGGAAGTTAATGTTTCCTTCTTGACTGGGCCGATCTAAAAGTATGTCCTGTCATAAATCCGGATGGAGATTTTTCATTTTTCACAGCCGGGATTAAGAATCCATACAGTAGGGGGATTATTTCATTGTCGGAAGTTTCAAAGTAACAAACAGACCGACAAAAGGCTTAAGAACTGACAGCATCTTTAGGACAACTGCACTGCCATATCCAAACCACAGCGTGCTAACTTAGCGTAGTTCATTACACATAAACCTATAGCCTTACCTACCATTCATATGACATCTAATAGCTTTGAGTGTAGGGTCATCAGAAATCAGGGCTGTTTTAATATGTATTAGGACGGTTTGCATATTTGTAGCCCGATTAAGAAGGTGGAAGGACATGTTGGGCCAAAGAAGAGCTAGTTGTTCTATCTCGCTCTGTGCTAACTACCTCTCAGGAGAGGCCCTATTCAATTAGATTAAACATCACACTGATTACCATTACAAACCTGTTTAAACAGCACAATTACACATCATTTATGTAATAAATCATATTTTGTTATCAATTTATGAATTACGTATTTACGAGACGTGGAGATCGAGACGTCAGTGAAATGGACCTATTATCTGTTGGTGCTCGCTAGACAAGCTGCCCGGTCTATTTTGATTACTTAATGGAACCGTTTATCCGCTGATATTCATGATTAACCCCCCCCCACACACAAACACACACCCCGCTTCCCGTCTTCGCTGCTAATGAAGGCTGTCTTTGATTTGCGAGGGGACGATTTGGGTGACGGGTCAGTGGTATTCGGGCCATGGAGCCAGAGAGGTTCAGACGCGGTATGGCTGAAAACAGCATTATTGCAATTAAGGTCAGCAGCCTCCCACTGTAGACTGGTCAAGAGAGATAACGTCACAGCCACTCTTCTAGACACACACACGTATGCCCACACACACAGGGAGACGACACCAGAGATTACACCATCGGTGTCCGGCTCCAGCTGAGCCTCTCCGATCGCTGTTGCCGTCGCTAATTAAGCGGTGGCGTTTTGGAGCATATTCCGTGGTTGGCGTGGAGCCGTGGACGTTCGGAGTCGACCGGAGAGGCGACGGATGACGGCTTCTGTCAGACAAGATACCGGACCTCCTAGATGATCTCCAGTCCAATTAGTGCCATCAGAGAAGGTCCACCGCCCGCAGGCGGTCAGACCCGGGACGCACGCTGCGCCCCGCTCGCGCGCCAGACAGCTCCAAGACCAGGCCGGCCCCGGACCGTCACGGGCCCGTCCCCCCCGGCCCGGCGGCGGGCGTGACAGGACGGACGCGCGAGGCGGCTCAGGGAACAGACGGGCCTCGGCGCCTGGGTCGGGGAACGGCGATGACGACGGCCCGAGCGCGCCCGGCGACGTAACGGATTCCAGCGAGCGACACCTCCCGGGCCGGGGGGTGAGCGAGACTATGGGGCGTCGGACCGGTGATGACCGCCGTGCCAAAGAGGCCTCGGGGTGGTCTGACTGATTCACGGAGACGTTCCAGTCTGTGGCCGGAGACGGGGCATTAGGGTAACGAGGCCCAGCACACGCCTGATGCTCCAATTAGCCCCGCGGACACCAAGGGCAACCGGGCGGAATAGCTCGTGACCTCTGGGCGACTGGAGGAGTCTTGTCCATTTCATCAAGCTGTCGCAGCGCTAATGTCTCGGACCGGCTTTGCATTTGGGAGCATATGCGGAGCATGTAGAAGTGCTAGCTATTGACTGCCCTGTCTGTGTGTGTGTGTTGTGGTTGGAAAGAGGTCCAGGAAGTGACACGTTTGTCCCCTGTTTTTGACCTGACCCAATTATTGTTCCTTGGCGGTTACCGACAGCTTCCATCCGTGGTTACCGGCGGCAACAGATCTAAACACTCTACCTTTGGAGTCCGACATGTTTTATATTCACAGTTATTCTCGATGCAGCGTTTAGAAATATTTCCCTTTGTTTTGCTACCTTAGTTGTATACCTCTGGGACTAGTGGTTGTGGAGATGTAGGGGGGGGGATTGTTCTGGTTTTTCTTTGGTTTACTTTTACACAGAGAATAAAAATAACTCCAGAGAGAGAAAGACAGCAGAAAGAATCTAATTCTGTAAGGCTGTAAAGACAAGATTAATCCGAAGCAACCCAGGCTAAGAAACTGTTAAAAACTAAGTCAGAGATTAAAAGATGTTAAGTAGTTCCCGGACTACATTACTTTGTTCCACTAAGAAAGGAGTGACCATGACAATCGGTAGAAAGTATCCTAATGAATAACTGTGGAACCGCTCTTACAGAAATAAAAAAGACAAAATACTTTGATACCAAATAGAAAGAAAAATACTAGATAAGGTTACGCAATAGTTTGAGAGATAAAATCAGTCAACAACCTTTCAGCAAATCTGTTGATAAACAATTGCTGGCTAAGATAACGGTTAGGATTACATTTCGCATAAGGTTTAAGGTAAGAGATAAGGTTAGGGTGGTTTAGGGTACGCTAAGCATTAGGGTTAATAGATAATTAATGATTAGGCGTTTGAAAATCTGTATCTACAGACACACTTTTGGGACAATCGAAATAAATACCCCAAATTCTTTGTAACTAGTACTAAATCTAGTTCTGACATGAATACAAAACCTCAACGCACCGTGCTAAACACATCACTACAAATGGCTCATGTCTTACGGATGTCATTGTAGCTACCAGGGTAAATAACATTTTTCTCATCAGCACATCATTCTCTGTTCTCCATAGCCTAGCCCAAAGGGGAGCCTGGGTGGTAATGAGTTGTTTTCAGACACATCAACATAATGGAACACTGAGAATGGACGACCCCCCCCCCCCCCACACACACACACACACCTCTACACACACACTCCACTAACATCCCTCCAAGCCCCTAGCAACCTACCTGCGGCCCAGAGGGCTGTAGGTCGGCCCAGGGAGGACCCAATGCAGGATAATCTCAGTCATTCATATTCTGTTCCCTGACACAAATGATCTGATAATTCACATGTGAAGTGAATTAACATCTGTTGTTTGGATGGGGCTAATGTCTAGCCATTCATCAATTTCACAGGATTATATCGCTGACCGGAGGGGCATGTGTGTGTGTGTGTGTGTTTGTATGTGTTTTGTGTGTGTATGCGTTTGTCTGTCTATGTACGTGTGGGTCTCTGTGTCTCAGACAGAAAGAACGCGGGGATAGATATTTCACTGAGGTTTGGAGAATTATATGTAGTTCGCCTTTATTTCGGGGTAAATTGGGTCTCAACGTTCTGCCTAGTTTACAACATTAATGCAATTGAACCTTTCCCAAAGTCCACCTAGAACATCTAATGGTCACAACATTCACAATGAAGGTAAACTTAACCGATATTCATCCTAATCACACATCAATTACATTAGCTAGCGAAAATGTGGGATGCACATGGAAACCCATTGACATCAATGTAATATATGCTCGATCACGATGTACACATTATTTCATTCTTTTGAAATACTCTTGTATTTTAGTTCTTTCTAAGGCCTTTTCTTCCATACTGCATTTAATTGGTTGTCTAGCTATGCAGATGATTCATGCTTTCATCAATAACACACACAAATGGCTTATCTCCCTCTGAAAAGCCCTGGAAACCGCACTTGAAACCATCATTGAAGAACTTTTGTACTTAAGCTTGTTAGGAGAGCACTCAAGTCGGTTGTGTTGGGGAGGGACCATGGCATGACAAAAGAAAAGTACACCACCCTTAAATTACGCTGCAGCTTAGCTACGGCGAAGGTGAAGTTCACTGCAGAAATCTACATTCACGTGCCAAGGTGAGGTGGGCACCGTACTCCAACCTTATCTGGCCTAATGTGTGGAAAAAAGTCACAGCACACTAGTGATCGAGGCATCTCACTAGGTTGCGTAAAAGCCTGGAGGTGCAATAAAATGCAGATGAGGCTTCCGTTCATCAGTGACGCAACTATGCTCCGAGTCAACAGCTGAGATGGGAGTATTCATACCACACACCCCCATCTCCGAGAGGCAAGCGTAAATTTTTCGGGAAAATGACGTCCTCCAAAACGGACGGTTCTCCAGGAACGGAGACGATCTTCCCCCATTCAATACACATTGTTATCCGGTTCCACCTCCTCCTCGTCTTCACACAGACGCTAAAATGGCGTTTCGGGGGGGGGAAAAAGGAAGACGAGCGAGGGGACGAGGAAGAGCGGAAGACGGCGAGCCGGGCGAGGGGAGGCGAAACCCGGAGGATGACGGGTGGGGACGTGTAGAAACTCAAGAGAAAATCTGCGCGATTCAATCAAGCCTAATTCTATTTTGATAATTGTCTGCGTTCGCGTCTCTGCCTCTCTCCATGGGGACGCTGTGACTTGTGTACGAGACTGACAATGAAGTCGGTAACAGCAGCTGCTTGGTGCCGGGGTAGCTCGTGTACCTCACCGCTCAAGCCTTGTCAGTCACATTTCCCCTAATTAACTAACATCTGCTTTCCATTTTCAGTTACACTGCATCGCCAGCTTGTCTCATCTGAATCGCCGACTCTTGACCTCCCCTGAGGTAGGTTCTCACTGTCAGAAGCACCCCCACAGCCACCCAGCCACCTAGTAGGGATGATGCTTTAAAGGCCCAAACACACTGGGTGGAACAGAATGGGAAGGACACACTTGAGTGCGTACACTCCCACACATAAACATACAAACACGCACGCACGCACACAAACAGAGTACAGCGAGGCCACGCCAAACACCGGAGGGGCCTTTGGGCGTGTGGTAGGTTAACCTCCGAGGCTTCCTCCACCAATCAGCCGCCGGGAGACTTGGCAGTGGTGCAGTCGTGTGCCGTTTGGCTCGAGACGGTCGCTGCGTTAAGCATTCTCTGGTGACTTCAGACTCTTTTTTTTTTCCATGAAGGACCAGACGTCCCTCTCTGTGCTTCGGTGTTCCCCTGAGCTTGGTCTATTCCCAATTTTACCTGCATAGCAGGCGTGTGTGTTCTGTTTGTGCGCGTGTGTGTGAGTGAGTGAGTGCGTCCTGAGTATACATCAAAAAAAGCACCTGAAACGCTACCAGCTGGTGACCATACAGATTTTAAAAAAGACATTTGTTTACGCTTTATCTGTGCTGGCTTAAGTGAAACACAAATAGATAGTCCTAAAAAAGGCAATACAGGAAAACAAATCTCCTGTTCAGCTTATTTTGGTTTTTAGTGTAATGTGTTGAGATCAAGATAGTACCACATTTTAAAGGTGTTAAAATAGATGGCATAAGATAGAACAAATTCTCAATATTTGTTCAGATAACTAAAACCCTTAATGTATCTATACATAGCTTAGCATATATGTTCATGTTAACTCGTGTGCTTCTAAATTGTGTGTTACTGTAATCACTCAGGGGAGAAATCAAGTCCCTGTTTAGAGCTCTGATTTGAACTGAGGATGCCGTGTCACGGTTTTTACACTGTTACCAAACCACAGAGCAAGATGGCCTCTAGTAATCACCCTGTAGCGTAGCTGTGTAACTTGTCTCACCCACAAGCTGTCTCACCCAGAAGCTGTCTCCCCCATGTGATTCTGCAGTAATACACAAATCCTCTAACATGTCTGACTACATCAACAAATGCCTTCTCAGAATTGTTTTAATCATGCATTTCAGACATATATTCTCGAAATATTTACCACAGGTCCCATACATACTGATTTGATAGGGAAGTGAACGAATCTCTAAGGTTTTGAAAACAAAGGGTAAATGATTACATGTAAAAAATAATTAACAGATGGGCCCGGCTCGTGAAAAAAAATATGATTTTCTACAAATTATTGCTTTCTCTCCCCTTTGGTGTGAAAAGTAGATTCAAGAACACTTTTAAATAATTTGTTCAATTTGTTCCACAGCCAAAGAAAAGCGGCTTGGTGGAAATTCAGATTCATTAAAACTTAATTAATATGCATCATTATGTAAATGAGGTTGCAGTTAATGAGTTCTTAAAAGAAGCCTTCCTTAATTAGTTCACTTTTAATGGCATCATCATTTATCTTTTTTCTTTGAAGCAGAATGACGCGTGGAACTAGCCTTTCCCGAAAGTGCAAAATGTTTCAATATTTTTTTAATTATTCTTATTTTCTTAATTTTTATATGATTAAGAATGCATTTAGAATACAGAATAAATTAGAATAACGTATATACTGTATCTTTCTCACTTTCTCACATTTGGATTAAAATGCCTCTGTTGATGGAGCAGTGCTGACAAGTTTAAGAAAGAGATGCATCTACCCTCCCAAAATAATCCAGAGAATCTCTCTATCACCTCTAGGACAGGCTCTCACTACTATCTTGAGATAAACGTAATCATGTCAATTTAAACTGTGCAGATATACTTACATACCGTATCTGCTTCATCAAGAGGTATATAGCTTGTTGTATATAATACATTGGCACTATCATAGGAAGAAAAATAACATCCATTTGTATTAGTCATATTTGGCATCATTCCACATTTGTTTGTACCGATGTGCACTGGCTAATCATTTCAGATGTTCTTTCTGTCTGCCACATCCTGAATTCACCGCGACTGGCACAGCAGTGTGTTCAGTCATCTACATCTCTAACCTGTATGCTGTTATTTTCACTTAGTTTTACTATTTTTCTACCTACAGTAATGGAGAATAGATGAAAGGTTTGCAAATGGAAATGAATTCGATTAATTATTTTCATTGGTGGGAGTAAAGAACCGAATTTAGAAAGATCATTTATCAAATTAAGCAAATTCTATATTGACATTTTAGTAGTAATCATATCAAAGTACAATGTTGTAGTCGAGCTTTTGAAAAAAATCCAAACACCACATTTATTTGCAATTGTACATCTATGGAATGTGGATTGCATCCATTTTTACCCCAGGAATGTTCAGCCATTTGCAGAGTTTTGTGAATAAAATCCGGACATTTCGGGTGAACTGTGTCTATTAAGCTCACGCTGTATCTCAGGGGGGATAGTGTTTCTGTTTTGCTACTGTACCTAACTGTGGAGGTCCCTCATTACCAGAGAGGTGAGAGGCAGCAGCGAGGCCTATAGTATGCTAGCGTTTCATGTTGTCGAAGCACACCTTCACTCCTAATTGATAACCACTGGCATTTGATCTGAAGGCGTTCAAACACACAGTCTATCTTTGTGCCTCCAATAAGACGACCATCTGTTGTTGCCGAGCGGAACATTCATTAAATCTAATTTCCTACCGCAGAAATACGATTTTAATTGTACATCTCCACAGCAGCATTCCAGGAGAATGTGGGCAAGAGTAATCCAATTGTTGTTAAAATAGAGTTTTAGCTAGTAAACAATGAAAGGTGTGAGAAATAGTTAGACTGCTTACATGTCTGTTTGGTTCATTTACAGGATCTATAGGGGATTTAAATGAATGGGTGGTAATTATGCTTAAATGTATAGGAATGTGTGATCAACCTACTCTTTTGTTCCTCGAGATATGAAAACAGCTCAGTTAATTCTGAAATCATTGCAAGACACACGCCACAGACACAATTACCACAGACAAAAGACACACGCCACAGACACAATTAAATAGAAAGAGTTGCATGAGGTGCAGATTGTATGTAGCAAGCTAGTACGTCAGTTATTTCCATGCATGGATATAAATGGAGAGACAGTTGGGCATGCGCTCGTGACACTGACGATACTCAGTACCTAATTCAACCACCCACTGAATATTTCAGTCTGTCAGCTCCTTGAAAGCGCTCCAGCTCCAAGATATTTAAAGATTCTGCCTCGTATTTTCCAAACCCACTTTGGTCTTCAAATTTGCCTAAATGTTTCCCTCAACTACACATCCACTAAGTTGTGGATGCATTTGTCTTTTTGTGCGATTACCGGTTACGTTGCCGAAAAATGCATTGCTTGTATGACCCTGCAGCCGCGGATTTACTTTTTACTGAGTTTAATTGCTATCGGTGCCAGAGAGGGAAAACATAAGTACCTGGAGAGAGTTAACCCGCAGAACAGAATTTACTTTACTCCCAATAAGAGAAGAAATCCAATCATCAGCTAGATGCATTAGTTCTGCACTGTTAGGTATTATGTTAAGTTTTACATTTTAGGGTTCTGGTTTTAGATTTAAACTCTAGTGGTTAAAGTGAGCTGTTTCTGAGGTGACTTTGCAATGCGGATGCGTCCCCCAAGAGTCAGCCAGCAGGACGATTTACCTAACAGGACGATGTAGCGTCGTATGTCTACAAATGAGACGAACACAGTTTATACGTGGAGTGTAGACTCTTGGCGGTTCACTTTAGCCTGTTATTCAACATGCCACTTCGTTCATTGTAAATGGCCCTTTTCCTTGGCTGACACATGATTTCATTGCCAGGGCACTGCCGCCCCTGGGTGGGTTATAGAAGCAGACCCTCCAGCCCCAAGCCAGAGATAAAGTCCTGCTGGCAGGGTGGCACCTCGTTCACCACCTGGCCAATTAGGGCTCAGAGATCTAGGCGGCCCAAGCGGGCACCTTGGAATTTGATTTTAGTCGATGTGACGCCCTGAAGTTAGGCCCAGCGCCTGCCCATTTAGCGATGCTCCCTTGGATTAGGACAGGACTGGCGAGCGTGAGATGACAGAGTTTAACGCGTGATCTTCGTCTTCTCCGCGAGTGGGGGAGAGGGGGGGGGGGGTCACAAGTGGACGCCGTTGTTTCGTTTGAAGACGTTTGGCGTGTACGTGTCGGCGGGAGACGACGGCGGGCGCGGCCCCAGAGGACCGTTTTTGAAGTGCAAGGCCCTCCAGTTCCACACTCCACACCCATGCGTCCGTCTGGAACGGGAAACGGGAGAGTTAAACAGGGGCCGTGTTTTCTCGTCCGCGCTGCTCTGCTGTGTATTTAGAACAGAAGTGCAGGCAGGGCCCCCCTTTTGTTCTGATTCTGATGAGGAAGGAACCCTGCTATGCCGCTATGAGCTCTCATCATGGCCCTGCGGATCCCCACCGCTCTGCCAAGCTGTCGACAGCACATTACACAGACGTTGGGGGGTAGGGTGGGGGGTTAGTGGAGGGGGCTGGGTGATTGACAGGATAAGGAGTGCAGCGTTTGTTGGCGAGATCCTTATCCTCTTGTAAGGCTGATGTACCACCGCACACGGTTGTGGGACCCGAGGACGGAACGCCGGGTGGGACTAGAACTTATGGTGCAGACAGTTTAGAACGGGGATTTTGTTGTTCAACTTTGCCCCCCCACAAAGTCGCGCTCAACGTTTCTGTGTTGTTGAGACACATATAGAAACATGCACAGATGATAGCCCCTTTAACATCACAAGCCAGTATACTCGCATCCAGGATTCAACTTTTGAGTTCGTTGTTTCAGGGTCACCTTGGGTTATCCTCATGAATCTTTGTAGATTGTAGCACGTAAAATATAATAAAAATGTCCTGTTCAAGTGCAGGAATTCAATGTCAGAGGCGCTTTTTTTCCTGAAGTTCTGCATCAACAAAGCAATTTGTTTCCCTTGAGTATACTAATTTCTGGATTTCACAGTGGCAGGTGTTACGCCTGCCAGTCATTATATGAAAATCAGCAAAATTCAAACCATGGTTGTTATCCACCCGACAAAACGGGGCTAGATTCATGGTGGCTGATTTAAGGGGGGGCTGGCGAGATGCAGGTTAACTTCCCTCCGTGCACCGATCACTTGTGTGCGCTCTACTTTAAGAAACACAATCGCAAACCTCTTCTCGTTTCGTTTTTTTTTCCTTTTTTGACAGACAGCATTCTTGATTCCGACGGTCTCTGCAGGATTTCTCATCAGACAGAGATCAGTGTTGTTTCATACAAGCATTTTGCATTAACAATTAACTATGCATGACTATAGCGCCCTTGTGGATTGTGAGGTCGCCATAAATAAAAAAAAGGATGCCTTGAGACATTAAAGTTAATAGTGTTGGGGAAGAAGTGCAAAAGCTGAATCCTTACATCAGAGGGTGATTGAGTTATGCACTGGTAAGAGCCTGCAGTCAGTTGTGAGCGTGTGCTAAAAACAGAGCTTAGCACGAAGATGTGTTTTACCTGCGAACATTACTGTCAGAGTTAGGGTAGAACACTACTCAAACAGTTCCCGTGTTATCTGAAATAGAGATGGACGGTTCATTCGTACAGTGGAATGTATAGACATGAAAAATAATGAACTTCAGATCAGTGTGAATGTATCGATAATTTAGCACAGAAAATTTGTGTATGATGTTTTTTCTTATTTCATGTGAGATCTGCTTCCGTCTCAGAGACAATAACATTGTCTGCTAGTTAATGGAAAAACTAAAAAAGGATATTTTGACAGAAGGACCTTGAATAGTTAAGGTGGAAAAACTGTGGGAGTTATGATGAATCCCCATAAAATAGTGTATGTTATTGCTGTGTTCATATATTAATAGGTAATTTTCAGATGAACACGTACTGTGTACATTGAAATTAAATAAATGAATGTAGTATATTAAAGTACACGATATGCATTTTTTCTTCAGAATTGTAGTTGAAATGACAGTGAATTAAATGACATTCTTTGGAAATATAATTCCTTAGATGTGTAAATATATTATGTTAAGTAGTATTGGTAGTAGCATATCATATTTTACATTAATTATGCACTTGTGTTTTGAGTTAATTGATTCAAACACAGACGTAGAAATAACATGGAGAGAAGGACAAATCTAAAGCGACAGGGATGTGTGTGTGTTTGTGTCGGTGTGTGTGTGTGTGCCAAAGCATGTGTATGCAATTGTACTTATGTAAAGGTTATTGGCTGTTAATACTAGCACATTTGTTTTTTTAGAATACATTTTTTGTTAATGTTTTCTTAATTGACATGATCATTTGTAATTCATTCACAGTTATTATAATTATTGTAATAATGCTATTAATAATAAGAAATAATATCAATGACAAATATAATACTATAATTATTACAAAAAAATCTGGTACTTTTATAAGCATACTGTCTGGACGTTGATCTTCTGCCAAACTTGGAACTTCTCTCAACTAGTGTAAATATAGATAGAATTATGCACACATAGTCTATCAACTAATGTAATTCATCCTTTCCCAACATTAAGTCATTTATTTTAAGGAAAACCCACACTTAATACATTATTTAAAGCAACTGGGATTATAATATGTTATTAAATCAGAACAAACAAAGGCTTCTCTCACTTTCTCTATCCATTGTATGTGCTGTAGGCAGGAGTTGTGTATCAGCCCGTCTTCAGAGCCAGGATGCTAAATAAAGAGACAAACCCCGCAAACTGCTTATGATTCCAGAATAATTGGTAAGTTCCACGTAGACGTACATAGACACTGTTATTCAAATAGAGCCTTTGTTGGCCTTGTTTACAGGAATGTTAATTGGGGTATTGACACCCCCCAAGTGGACTACGGTTCTTTTACTTCAGCTCTTCTGACTTTCTCTCTCTTTTTGTTGTTTGATTCTCTACTTCTGAATGCACTTTGTTTCATGGTTCACTTTTTACTCCAATCTTAGAGAGTGTTTGGTTGCTGGAGTTTCTTGCTGTTGCACGCAAACCAAGAGCCATTCTACCCGAGGAATGTATTATTCAATGACACACTAGGTAAGATTGTCGTCAAACAATGGGAAAAAGTTTATTTAAACACAACGTGTTTTGATTGATTATGCTTATATACGATCATAATTCAATTGAATAGAACTAATGTGCAAAAAAAGCCATAAAAAAAACAACAAGCCATGACAAATGTGTCCCTAAAACCTAAAGCAGCTGGCGTTTTTATATTGGTGTTCATTATGTGTGTTCAAGACTTGTTTCATTTTTATTTCATTCACACTGAATAAAATCCATTCAATATTAATACAAATATTTCTTTAGGTGTTGTTAAAAAAAACAAGCAATTATACAGAAGTTATTGTATTTTGCATTTGGGAATTGATTTACTATTTTACAAAAATGACTTGTAGCCTCGGTAAAAACACATTTGCACATATAGGTACACAAACATGTTTCATTCATTACCTTTTAAACTGTTTTACGAAACTTAACGATGTCCGTGCTTGCTTACATTAATAAAACATGATATGCATACGTACACTCTACCCTGCACAGTAGAACACCAGTAGAACCTGCAGGACCGCACACACAGCCTGTACTGTAAGAACCTGCAGGACCGCACACACAGCCTGTACTGTAAGAACCTGCAGGACCGCACACACAGCCTGTACTGTAAGAACCTGCAGGACCGCACACAGCCTGTACTGCAAGCGAGGGAGCTTATTTCAGGGACAGAGCTAAAAAGAGAGATAGAGATAGAGCGATAGAGAGTTGCGTGGTTGAGTAGATAAAGAACAGTTCACATCTCTCCCGTCCCACCCCCCTTCCCCCTCCCCCCTCCTGACAGAGACCTGGTCGTTTTGGCTTGATGTGGATGAGCAGAGGATGAGCGGGCAAAATGTCAGCCATCATGCCATCACCCCTAACCCCAAACCGTGTTCCCTGTCGGCTGGAGCTCCAGCACAGGTGGGCATACCTCCGCGCCGTGGTGCCGTTGGCGTGGGTGGGCGGGCTAATGCGGGGCACGGCAGGAAGCCGGGCAGGAAGCAGGAAGTGAGGAGGGGAAGCCGCAGGGGGAAGGTGTGAAGCGGGGGAATGCGCGTCGGCCATGTTGGGCCGGGGAGAGCTGTAGTCGCTCGAGGCACAGCGAGGGAGATGAGGGAGTACGAGGCGCTCAGTCACCCTCACACACCTCGCGGGACTGGCGTCGACACGTACAGACACACTGTCCCAATTATGCTAACCCCACAAACAAAGGAAGCAGGTCTGCCACATTGGGGACAGACACATCTCACCTCTTTGCCCCCCCCCCCCCCCCCCCCCCCCCCCCCCCCCCCCCCCCCCCCCCCCACCATCCTGCCAACAGATAAGAAGCGCTCAAACGCACCACAGCCCCCCTGGAAGCACAAGGTGTCACTTATGAAAGCCTCTCTCCCTTCTGAATATGCTAACGTGGATAAAAGAACGGCAAAACTTGGGGTTCACACACAACGCACTGATTTCCTCCTCCTCTTCCTCGGCTCCTTGCCTCTCCTGCTCTTTTATTCGTTTCAAGTGCGGCTGTCTCCCGTTTGGGCTTCCAGGCCCAAACTCAGCCCCGGTGGAGGAAGATGTTTCCTCAGCCAGCTGCATCCTATACATTTGAAGGGTTCATTTTAAATCTACATCGCAGTGTTGTATTGACAGATTCCTTCCAACAACAGCAGCATTATTGCACTCAAGCTAAATCTGTTGTTTCGGATCAGTCTAAATTTGAAGAACTTGTATGAATACTAGCACACTATCTTGTTCTGATATGAAGCTTCACCCTTAGACACTCTCTCTGAAAAGCTGTGTTTAATGTACTCGCCACGATGGGTTTGTTAAGGTGTGCATCGTGATGTTCACAAGAAATAGGCAGTATTTAAAAATACATTAATTTGTTTTGTCTCTAAGTTTTCATGCCTTTCTGTCAGAAGAATCACAAGGGAACAAAACAACAGTCTTCTTTTTCAGTATGTGTTGGCCATGTATGTGATACCAACTGGACAAAAAGAGTACATCCTGTTGCTGCTGAACAATGCAAATGATTGCTATCAATTAGTATTTGGCTTGCCTGGGATTTTTGAAATATTTTTTTATATTGACAATTAGTGTTAAGCTGAGCTAAAACATGCAAAGTCCAAGCAAGAAAGCATCCCTCATGGGATAATTTGGCTTCAGACCAATCGCATCACATTGAAAACAAAATGTCATTGAGAAAACATTTGAATGTTTATATATATAGTATCCCTTCGGCCGTTTTGGAAATAGCCGTTGAGGATCGCAAAATTAACTTGGGATTTTTTTCAGGTCTCTTTGCAGGGCAGTGATTGTGTATATAGCTCTGTGCATTTGGCCTCACAGGATAAAAGTGAGTTTCAACACAAAAGCTAATATTAACTTTCATTGCCATAAAATGAAGTTAGGTTATAGCGTTGTGTTGGACAACTGAAACTGAACGAGTGTACGTATGACAATGCCACACCATTTCAGCTAGCAACGTTAGGAGGATGATATTGGCTGTCTACAAGTAGGGAAAGCCTTAAAAGGAAATTTTTTACAGTTATGCCCTCTCTTTGCTTTGCAGTACATTGATTGGACCTAATGCTGTTTGGCTGTTATCTTCAGTTGTTGTATAACAATAGTTCATTTGATTTTGTTGAAATGGTGCTGGAAGGCAGCTTGTTGTTTGCCTCAAACTGTGGTCAAATCTCAGTGGTTTTAAATCAAAAGGTGTAATATGGAAACATTTGTTGGCTTGGCCACGCAATACGTGCTGTCACATAACTGTTTGTTACATGCAATATGTTATGTTACATGCAATATGTTATGTTACATGCAATATGTTATGTTACATGCAATATGTTATGTTACATGCAATATGTTATGTTACATGCAATATGTTATGTTACATGCAATATGTTATGTTACATGCAATATGTTATGTTACATGCAATATGTTTTGCTCTGGTTTTGTGATTTTGTGAAACAGAGTATGAATGATTGTCTCGACCTTACGTTGAGCTATGCATAGTGGAATCCAGTAGACAATGTCTGTTTTTATTAGTAAATATGTTCATTCATTCCAGATAATGTAAATACGTCCTTTTACTTTTGGTCCAGTAGCAATTGGAGTAATTGTAGAGAGCTATATATAGAAAACAGGCAATGCTCATAACATGTTTTACAGTTTAAAGATTTAATTGCCTCAATTAAAATTGACAGTCTGCGCGTTAAAGTCCTTGTTTTATTTGAAATTCAATGTCAGCCAAAAACAACATAACTTGTGTCACTGTCCAAACACCTATGAAACACACAGTACATTATGAATCACAACATATAGAGCAGACAACACAATTACCACTTAACAGACAAGTCTAATTTTTTTTTCCTCGTTTGCTTAGGGATACAGTGCAGTACAGTACACGAGTCAAAATGGAGGTAGGCCTAAACATGCAGACGTCACGCCGGTGATATGTTTGGAAACGTTTCCACACGCGTTCGCCTGTTGTCAGAGCAACGTAGATGAATTAGCAAAGCAACTTTAGATGTCACTCTGAGGGATCGTCACCATACTAGCCATTAAAACACAGCGGAGCAGTAACGCCGGGCTGGCTTCATTCATCCCTATCCCTCCATCCATCTGTCACGCCGCACATTTTTCATGTTTTCAGGTATGTTTTGTACCTCCTACCCCTAACCCCCACTCCCCCAACCCACCTCGTACTCCCCCGCTACCAACAACAAGCAAGCAGAACCTCCCCCCGTTCGACACTTCGAAGGGAACCCGTGATGTTACGCGGTGCGCTTAGCGCATTTCTAATGAGGAGCCGCTGTTGGGGCGGGAGACGGAGCTGGATTAGTCATTGTGTAACTGCTAGAGAGATCACATTCTCACAGGTACGCCATGCATCATCCCCGACGCCCCAGACATCCCCGTCCCCGTCCTCGGGCGTGGCTGTCCCTGCCCACATACCTGTGAAGAAACGAAATAGCTCTTTATAATTCGGCGAAGACTGATCAGCGCGGTTCTGCTGATGTCATAAGAAAGGGAGCACGCTCCGGTTGGGTGACCGGCAAAGAAACGGCGCCGGAACGATCTGAGGAGCGAGGGAAAAGGAACGGGTAGTTTGTGTGCTCTAGATCATAGATTACGTTCGACAGGTGGCGTTGTTTTGAAATAACCGTTTTTTTTTTCCCAGACACGCTGTCAACCACTTATCCTGTGTCAGAGCTGAGGGACAGGAGAAAACTTTACCATTGCTTACTAGCACTCTGATACTAAGAGGAAAAAGAAATATATGAACCACAATATTCAAACGGCCCTCTAGATCTCTAAAGTGTGTAATGCTTTTCACCAGTGCCCATAGGTTCTCTGCTTTTAATAACAGGGCACAATTTTGGACACATGACAAAAATATCAACTTTCCACCTCTAGTATCTCGTTAAAGACTTCTTTTGATCTGCAACACTGCCGTGTCCACCACGGGGTCAGTCTCCTTTCCCTCTCTCTCCCTCTCTCTCCCTCTCTCTCTCTCTCTCTAGCCTTCCATAACAGACTGATTGCATAATGTGATTTCTAGTGAAGATAAAAGGGAACATGGAGGAGATGGTTGAAGTATGTCTTAATTGCAATGGGAAAGTGTCGAAAATTCCACCTCAGCAGCAAATTGCTTCTTCCACACCTCATCATCCAATGAAGAGCTAAATGCTCTGTGCCAAGGAGGACACCGATTGGAGGATGGATTCACTATGAATAAATCCAGTTGTCAGATAATAACATATTAATTCATTGATTCTTTATTTTTGTTTCATTCTAGGTATTACGGCCAATAAACAATGAGTGTCATTTGATTGTACTTTTAATTGTGGGCTAATATTTTGTCAAGATATAATCGTTTTTGAGGCATATGCAATGACACTGGTAGGTCTCCTGGTGAAACATAAATGTATTTAATATACTTGCTGTTATACATTATTTATATCTAGGAACATATTTTATTCCCTTCCAGTATTATAATGTGAACATTTCAGATTATAATATGCTAAATAATAAACTGCGTTCTTACCATTTAGAATATAGTTAAACTATGCATCAATTCATACATTTTACATCTTCAAAAGCCATGCTGAAACAAAAATTACATTTCCGCCCCTCTCCCCTTGTCACATATCAGTTCCAACTGCGTATTCTCAAACTGAGTGGTTCTTTCTTTCTCTCTTTCCCAGTTTCAAACCTAAGAGTGTCATCTGCATACGGCTGACCGGTAACATAAGGCGTGGTTAACCCCGACGTCCACCCATGCCGGATCCCTCTCAGCACTGTCCCAATCAAGCACATGCCTAATCTGATTGGCATATTCTATTTCTTACCATGCACCTGTCTCTTCGCCGTCATTTGCTTTTCAGATCGGCCAATAAGACAGACGCAGCCACACAAACCCCCGGGCTGCAGTGATGTCACTGATACTGATTGAATAGCCAAGATTCCCTTTCACAACGTCGACCTGACCGGGGTAGAAAAGATCGACTGGGTGGGAAGGTGTGGGAAGGAAACGCTTTGAGAGAAGGTTGAATTTCCATTTTTGACCTCTGGGATTTTCCCTGGGTGTCAGCTAATTTAGTTGATGCATGTAGGAGATTGTAAGATATGTTTCGGGGTAGTGGACGAGTTCATGATGGCATGGAGATGGCTGACGTCTATAGAAGCAACTGTCGCACAAGATTTCACTACATCCCATCATTTATTATGCTTAATATCCTTATAGAACAGGCCTAGATTGACATTTTGTCCCAACAGCACTGCGTGATAGGTAATGGTATATTATAGGGCAAGTAAAGACATTTCAGCTGAACGGTATCCACCATTTAATCCTTCTGTTTATCGTACAGGTGTTGCTACGTACGGTTGGAGGTGGAGGCGTGAAGAGTTATAGGCCAGCACAATCAACAGCACACCCTACATTCAGCACCTGTCCCTGATCACCACCACATCCTTGAAACCGAACCTCAAGGGGAAAAAGGGAAAGCAGTCAAATCCGTATGAAATCAACAGCATTTAGCTAGTGCAGCTTCAGTGCTCCGTCCCCCTGCATTCTAATCAACCTCTGGTAGCTCTAATTTATGAAACGTAATTCTGCCCTCCACTGGTTGGAAAAAGGTGTACACGTTCATTCAGGAACACGTACATTCTGGTCTTGGAAGATGCGTTTAACGCGTTGGGCAGTACTCCTAAGAAGATATAAAGAAAAAAAACGGTTGTTCCAGGTGGCTAGTGTAATCCTGAAATAAATGTAATTCAGAGAGTTTCGCTTGTTTAGTAGTGGATTATATATTTAGAATGTCAATGTCAAACATCATAACATGCTAAGGATTAGGAGTAAAACTATGTATCTTATACAATCAGTTGGCTTCCTATCAGTTCCATCATATCAGCTATCATCTCCTATCATACCTATCTATCTATATTGGTGTTTGCAATATGACTGCGTCGTTGTCTAAACAATTTGACTGTAAATTTCCATCTAGACATTTGTTATATTATGCACTGTGCATCTGAAACCTTAACATACACAATGAATTTGGCTGCATTCAAAATAACAAAGACATGCAACAACACAAATGTGCTTTCCTGCCAAATGACTTAGAGGAGGGGACTGTGGGCCTGCCGCTCCGTATGTGTCCAATGCAACATTGCATGTCCCATTCACAACATCTCAGACAACACTGGCTTGTTTTTGAACATACGTGAAAGATGCAACATTTGACATTTACCAAATTTCACTGAACAGCCGGATGGTGGCGCAACAACTAACAAATTAAATTGCAAACTTTGCAAGGTCATGCCCATCACTCTGTCTCCGTCTCACAAGGAACAGATTGTCCTCAGGGACACATGAGATCCACCATGATGGATTTTCTCCTTATTTTGAATCATGTGAAAAACACTTAAAACACTATTCCACTGTCCCCAAATGACTGATTTGCATGACATTTTAAATGTGGCAGCAAGGGACAAAGGTCTCTCAATATAATATTTTTAACACCAGTACTAAAGATTGTCTGGTATCAAAAAATTATTGGGGCATATTTTTGAATGGTGGGGCATGTCATCTTTCCTGTACTATCTTTGCTAGTACATAAAACATGTCTGCTATTAACCAATAAACATTTCTGTGCATTGGCAAAAAAATAAGTCAAGTATAATGGAATTGTATCTAAATTTGGTTTACATGCAATCTGTGTCAAGACAGATATGTGTGAAAATGTATATCAACCATATGTTCGCACTTTATAGATTTTTATCATTTAAAAAAAATATGTAAACAGTGATGATTTTTGGCAAACATTATCAGGGAGCGCAGTTAACCGACCTTATATCATGGATACCACTGGCCCAATGTTGCTTAAAAGCGGGTGAATGATGCATCTTGTCATATAGATCGAAGATTTAGAAAACAACATTGATATTCCCAAGGTGGCTGTAAATAATCAGCTGAAATGTATTAGTCACAGACAGCACCTCAATTAGCCAAAGGAGGGCGCTGCATCATTCATGGGGGACAGCATATTTACTGTTGCCATGTTACGTGTGGCTGAGAGCACGGTCACATGCAGGTGTACGTGCGTGTGTGTTGTGTGTGTGCATGTGTGCGTGCGTGTGTGCGTGTGTGTGCGTGTTGTGTGTGTGTTGTGTGTGTGCGTTTGTGCATGCGTTAGCTACTCTTGTTCATGAAGTGTGCCGGTCTTAAGTGTCTGCATCTCAACGCACCATCTCTTGTTTGAAAAGCCAGACCTTATGTAGGACGCAGGGAGGGAGAAGGGTGGAACTCTGGGGGGGTATGACAACACTGTTCCCCCGAGGCATCACCAGGGCCCCTGTCACCCTAGGTGTTGCCAGGGGCAATGGACCTACTCTCTTCAGAGAGGAGGGACCCGGTACAAACAGCCACACTACCCCCTACCCCTTCACCCCAGTCCTTCTTACTCCCTTTGAGTGTCATCAAATGGATGTTCCTCATTAAAACACCTTCTGTCTCAGGGGCCCAAACAGCTTCTGAATGACATGCGTCTGTCTGAGTATTTCTATACAAACAGTTGCGCATGACAAGAGGTTTAGTTGGAAAATATTAAGACCTACTTACTTTCTCCAGATGTATTTGTGTTATAGACTTAATTTATAATTGATTCATCTACACCCAATAACCCAAAATAATAATAAAATTTTAGAAATGGGTGTAAAAAAAGGTTACAAATGAATTGCTTAAGCATTGAAAGTTCCTCTTTAAGAAATGGAAGAAGTTTGGAACCACCAAGACTCATCCAAGGGCGGATCTTGTGACCAAACTAAGGAAAGGTGAGAGAAGAGCCTTGGTCTGTATGGTGACCAACAACCAATGGGCACTCGAACAGAGCTTCAGAGTTTCCGCAGTGATGGGAGAACATTCCAGAAGGAGAACCATGTCTGCAGCAATCCATCAATTAGGCCTTTATGGTGGCACGATAAATGCCATTCCCATTATAAAACATGACATACCATCGTAAGAACTTTGAAAGCATGAGGAGAAGGAGTTTCTGGTCTCATTAAACCAAAATCAAACTCTTAGGCTGGAATGCCAAGCACTACATCTGGCAAAAAAAGGTACCGCTCATTGCCTGGCTAACACTTTCCTTACAGTAAAGCAATATGGTGGGTGCATCATGCTGTGAGGATGCTTCTCAGCAGCAGGGACTGAGAGACTTGTCAGAATTGAGGGAAGGATGTACAAATTAAAGAACACCTAATCCAGATGCACACATTAACTCAGACTGGGCAAGGATTAGGCTTCAGAGTGACAAAGATGCAAATGATACAGCCAAGACAATGGGGTTGTTTGGGACAACTCTGTAAATGTCCAATCAAGAATGAAATAAAATGCCCAATCCATGTCTGCGAAGCTGGAGATATACCAAAGAAGACTTAAAGACGTTAAGGCGCCAAAGAACCGAGTAAAGGGTCTGGATATGTACTTGCATTAAATATTTCCTTTTTCTTTCTCTATATATATTGACAACATTTAGAAAATAAATATGTTTTCTGCTTTGTCACTGTGGGCTAAAATCAGGATATTACACAACAAATGAGAAAGAAAGAGTTCCGAATTCTTCCTAAAACACGTCATATGTACAGTAAATTTAACAGTATGTACCATTTACCCAGCTCAGCATTGTCCTGGCTTCCTTAGGTGAAGCAAATTAAAGAAGTTACTCCGATTGTGTTTTTGGCAAAATGTATAGATGATGGTAATGAGTACACCCCCACTCTCCTGTCCCCCCTTCCAAACCTGCAATTCATTCGAGCAAATGTCTAATTTGAGATCTCCTACTGTGCTTGTGGGATTATCAGTTTGTTGGGGACTCCTGTGGAAAAACTCATTTAATGTGGGTGCCAGAAAACTGCAGGTAATTACTAGTGAAGGAGGACCTTTGCTAACCCGAGTGCATTTGTAACAAAGACACCTGCATCTCCTGCAGAAAGAGTGCAGCTCAAAGCGTTTGTCATTTTTAATCTAATGCTCCTGCTGTGAGGGCAGAGCTAGCTGCAGCGCTAGCTAGAATCATGGGAATCTGGAGAGCAAGAGAGAGAGAGAGAGAGAGAGAGAGAAAAGAAAAGCAGCCAAACACCGTCCAGCACATCTACAGAATTTCTCTTTTTCTTTTAACATATTGGGGAAAAAAACAGCGACAGATGATTCATGCAATCAAGTTTTTTTTTCTTCTTCTGCCTGTCCATCCATCCGTCTTTCTGTCCTGATTTCAAAAGCATTTTCAGAACAAACCAATTTACTTTCCTTTACTTAGTAGTCAAGTGTCCACTCTTATCCCACCCCCCTCCACCTGCAAGATACATCTTTATAAAACACTGAAGAAAAAACATGACCTCATGAGTTGCGACTTAATACATCATTTACAATTTTGTTCTCCATTGAGCCAGACTAGTCAGTCAACCATAAAGGTGAGTACGTTTTAAATAGAAATCTGCTCTTCTGTACGGGGTCAAGACACCCCAACAATGATGTGCCACAGTAGTAGGAAAGTCTGGAGCGTGGTTAAGTGGTAAAAAAAAGGGCATGCAAATATATAAAGCGGCAAAGGCAAGGGATTTTACATAGGCATGCTTACCCAGCAGCCCTACAACCTCCTATCGTTTGTTTGTTCGAAGACAGACCGTTGCTATCAGAAGCCAATACAGACGAGTACTGAAAGGGAGAGTATCGAGAGGAAAGAACGGAGTGAAAAAAGCTAAAAGCGTTTCAAGCTATTGCTGAAACAATCCAATTACGTTGCCTATCAAAGTCAGCTTCACAGGTTACAGCTTCTAATTGCCTGACAAAAATTGACACTTCAGTCGCAACACTAATATAATAGAAGGCCAAATTAAATTTGATCGAGGGGCAGAAAACGACGCGATCACTCAGCGGCGCGGAAAAGAGATCAACTAGCATGATATAATGGATCAAAAATGAAAATTATTCATTAATCGCGTTGGGCTTTCCAATAATGGAAATGACACAGTTCAGACGTCTTCGTAAAAACACTATTAATTAAAGGCATGATAGATCTAACAAAGCACAGAGCCTGGAGAAGTATCTTCTATTCTCTCTACGTCTATCGCTTTCTTCCTCTTTCCTTCTCCTTTTGAACCCCACTCTTTCCCTTCTCTCAGTGTTTCCGCCCTTTCTCTTTCTGCATCTCCCTTTCTTTCAGTCACCTTCCCTTCCTCCATCTCTCTACTCCGCCCGCTTGTTTAAGCCAAAGGACGTCAGAATGCAGACGACCCAGGTCGGGTCAGAACAGGTCAAGCTCTCTGGCCTCTGGGACACTTTTTCTTCCTACGTTCCACGCCGGCTGTCCCTAGCCTTCTGATTGGTTAAGCATCACGTTCCCTTCCACCTGTGACCCCTGGCTGACCCTGGGTTCCGCCGCTGATCCAGTCACTCACCGGCGAATGAACCCGGGAGGCGACGGCAGACGGAAGGTTGCCGCGGGGCCCTGTGGGGCCTTGTACCTCCCCTACTATGTAAGAATGACCAGGAGTGCACCAGGAGGATGTTTCATCCCTGTCTCCTCTCATCTAATTGGGTCAAAGCCTTCCTCCTCTCCCTATTGAAGTGCAAATGAACAGCGCGTCAGGGGAGCCCGGCGCCACTCTGGCACATAACAGGACACCTCGGGTCCTCGCTGGAAAGTCATCAGTTTGTAACCTGTACCCGGATGATTAGGGCTTCTATGTAACATGACTGACTGTGTGGGGGAAGGGGTGGAGGAAGGGGGAGGGGAGGAGGAGCAGGGGGGAGGTTGAAAGGCTGCAGGAAGGTGGTTGGTTCGGTGCCCAGTCAAAGGCTGTCCATCTCGACTCCTGAGATAATCCTTCTGATGAAAGCCTGCAGCCAAACATGTCGCCCCTTTCTAATTACCCATGTCTCCTACTGGAAATATGAAAGTAATGAGTAGTGGAACCGACGCCTGTGTAATATTTAATAATGCATACACAGGATTAGCGAGGTGCACATGTTAGGGTGGTTACCTTGGAGACGGGAACGCTGACCCTCACCTTCTCTACACTTTAATATTTCAAAACGTTCCTGTTGAACTCATCTTGGTAGGTTCAAGCTTAACACCTGCTGCTGTAACTAAATGCATCACGCATGCGTTGACCGTGTTCAGACATGCCCCGGTCGTATGCGCATTTTATAAAATGTGTTCAGGTTGGAAACCATAACCCAAACTGCATTCAAGCGATACGCAACCGCTCTCATTCTAACGTAACTACGTTCCCTCTATTTCTACGCAGTTCCCATGTGAACGCGCGTTTAATAAGGCCCGATACGAGGACCGACTTTTCAGTCCACAGCATGTTTCTCGACGCCCGTGAGGTCTCCTAAGACAGCTGCACTGACCATGACAGTCTGGAACCGTTCACCAAATAACAATAGAGTGCCCAGACGGGTGGGGTCCAGCACCCCAGTGTGAGGCATCATTGAAAGTTAGTGGTGCCCTGGAGTCTTGTAATTGGGTATCGATGGCCAATAATTCCCTCCATTTCATCTCTTTCTGCCCGGGCGAGTCTCGGGAACTAATCGGGACCCCCCGCTGGGCAGGTGGGACAGCGAAACAAGAGGAGAGGGGGAAAGGTAGCGTTGAGAGGGAGGAAGGGAATGGGGACAAACATCCCCGGACCACAGAAGAGACCGTCACAAAGAGGGTTGGACATCTGAACTGCTGTATGATTTTATGGAATCAGTCCAAGCTGCCTATTTTGCCAGTGGTAACCACAGAGTTCCTTCTTTAACACACAGTTCACAATACCTTAGGCCGGTGAAAAACAGATATCCAGTCCGTCACACCGTGCATAGACCTCGGGTCATACAGACAGCAGTTGGACAGGCAAGCCATCGCGGGTCAACGGAGCTTCCTTCCCTCCGCTTCAACGTCAGTGTTTTTAAGCCTCAGATAGTAATCAATGACCCGGTGCCGTTGGTCTCCCCATTCCTCCTCGACTCCCTCGATGCTCTCCTCCTCCAGCGTTTGGACCGAGAGAACAGGTGGACACCAGGGGAGACGTGGAGGGCCAGGCTCAGCCAGCAGATACATGCCCGGGCCAGCCGACCAGAGCCAACGTCCCAAACAGCATCCGATTCCCCTCATGGCGCACTACATTTTACAAGGCTTTGGTGGAAGCTAGTGCACTTTTTACAGCAGCAGGTCGCCATTTGGGAGCCACCCAGTGCCAGCTTGCCCACAAACAGGGGTCAGGCACAGCCAGCCGTCACATAAATCAACCTGACATGTTCACCCAGGCCTGCCCACGGCCCAGTGCCACACACGGCCCATATCCACTCCCCGCCACAGTGGCTCCTGGGCTGGTTCCATGTATGGTTCAGGGGTGGATCTGGAACGGGTCAGCTGATCAGGTTCCAGGCTCCTGGTAAGAAAGTGTTCAGGTGCCTTCTGCCTTAACCGTCGAATGTGAAGAACAACTAGAAATAGTGAGGCGTTGCGTATTATATGCAATTTTCATTCGGTTTGCAATGCGAACCTTGCTAGGTTATTGAAGTAGAAGATAGGTTAATAAATACATAAAGAGTTGCGGGATTCATGAAGATATTTAACTATCCCTTGAAAGACAGTTACTAACCGTGCACCATTGCTATATGGACATCGTGGCAATAATCTTGCCATCTGGCCAAACGTGGCCAATTAACTAGCCCATTGATTTCTGTTTCATGTACAACTGATGAAGATAACCTTAAGTCAGTTGACTTATTAAAGCTATTCGCTATGTGCTCTCATTGTGCCATTCTTAAAATAATAGGGCCATCTCCCTTCAAAGAAAGGAATTGCATTTGACATAATTGCATGAAGATATGAAATGGTTGTTTTGTGGTAGATATTTACATTATGATCATATGTGATAAAACATTTGTTTAATGTGGATTTGTTATATTGTGGTAGCGGATGGTAGCGGATGGTAGCGGGTGGTAGCGGATGGTAGCGGATGGTAGCGATGGTAGCGGATGGGAGCGGATGGGAGCGGATGGGAGCGGGTGGTAGCGGATGGTAGCGGATGGTAGCGGATGGGAGCGGATGGGAGCGGATGGGAGCGGGTGGTAGCGGATGGTAGCGGATGGTAGCGGGTGGTAGCGGGTGGTAGCGGATGGTAGCGGATGGTAGCGGATGGTAGCGATGGTAGCGGATGGGAGCGGATGGGAGCGGGTGGTAGCGGGTGGTAGCGGGTGGTAGCGGATGGTAGCGGATGGTAGCGGGTGGTAGCGGGTGGTAGCGGGTGGTAGCGGGTGGTAGCGGATGGTAGCGGATGGTAGCGGATGTAACTACAGGGATGACTACAGGGATGACTTCAGGGATGACTTCCATCAAGACATTTAACATTATCATTCAGTAATATAGGAGTTTCAAAAATACTGTTTGTCTTCTTTAAAGTTGTCTTATGTCGTTTTGTCTTAATGCCGATTTAAAAATTAATTACGATTTACTCATTTTTAAGGGCTATAAAATGACTTACGAGTCTTCATTAAAAACATCACCAAGGTTCTGTGAATTGTGCCCTTGTGAATCCTCAGTAAACTATTGATATCTTACTTCTTCAAAGTTGCTCATGCACCTGGGACTGCTGTGGAAAAATAGAAAGAAAATCCGAGGCAAAAAAATGAAAAAGGGGCAAATTAAATTGCCATCTTGAACTCTTCTGTTTAGGATTAAAAGTTAAGTCTAATTCGTGTGCTGAATCCCAGACCATTGCTATAGTGGCCCAGTTGTCTGTGAAGTGATGATAGAATACTCAATGCACTGGCTTTCTTAATTGGAATAACAGTCCTAGACATACTGTTCAGATTATTCGTCCGCAGAACATAAACTCATGGCAACAGAGGGGACTTTGTTTCCCTCAACATGTTTGACTTCCCTACATGCCAACTTGAAAGGGGCTTTTTCTTTCTCACCAGCTGTTAGCTGTCCTTCTAGCTTCCAGAAAGCAGCCACTCTGTCAGTTGAGGGCAACAAACAACACCAAACAACATTTCTAAACTTGATAATATGTTATTATATCCCATAGCGAAATCCTGTTTTCACACACCGGCAGACAGAGTTTGTACAATTCCGCCAAGTGTGTGTGTGTGTGTGTGTGTGTGAATGGGGTGTAGATGTGAGATTAGCCGGAGGGCATTCAATTCCACGCCACTGACCTTACTCTGGCCTCTGTGCTCGCAGTCCCATGCCATTAGTGTGCTGGAGAGGCTTTTAAACGAAATCTAATCTCGTCTGCATCTGATCTGTCCACTTCAGAGCGCTGGAAGAAGGCCCTGGTTTAACAGCACACATCCTTGCAGCCTGTATCCTGTTCTAGTGCGTTCAATACCCCCCCCCCCCCCCCCCCCCCCCCCCCCC
>JACXGK010001614.1:37709-66396 GCA_016801125.1 Novumbra hubbsi | reverse complement strand
CAGTTCCCCCTCTATAACCCTGTCCCCTTTCCCCTCTATAACCCTGTCCCCTTTCCCCTCTATAACTCTGTCCCCTTCCCCCTCTATAACTCTGTCCCCTCTCCCCTTCCCCCTCTACAACCCTCTCCCCTAGCCCTCTACAACCCTGTCCCCTTTCCCCTCTACAACCCTATCCCCTTTCTCCAAGACGGTTCAACATACCAATATTTTACAGAATGGAGCCGTACAGTTGGATGTTCTGAACTTCTGACTGCAGCCGAAGTGCTCACTGCTCACCTGGCGTTTATAAAATGAGCCGTTAGAAATCCATATTGTGCCGTCCTATATGTAAGTATTTCTTTTTCAGGTCAGTACTGGCAGTCCCTGAAGCCGTTCTCCTGCTCTGTGGGCCTGTCCTATCTGGGTGCTCAGAGGAGAGACTGTGAGGAGACTGATGCTGTCAATGCACTGGCCTCCCTCTCGGTAGGGGTCCTGAACAGCAAGAGGTATGATCGGTACCATCTGTGACCCAAAAAGGGATACTGTGACATTTCAGTATATTTAATTACTCGGTTGTCAGAATTCTAAACTTACAAACTAACAATTATTTAGAGGCTATTTAGCTGGGTTTTTATTTTACCCCATTAATCCGCCAAAAGCTCACGCCACTAGGCTTTGGCAGCCTGGCATGGTACCCGGTTGCCAATCGCAACGAAACACACATGATTGAAAAGACATCCTTGACTTTTCAACATGGAATTGGCATTGAAACATAATGTCAACCTTAGCCAATTCAACAAACCTATTACACGCTACTGCTTTTCATTAGGGGAGAAACAACATACCAAACACCCGTCTGTGACTTTCCGCCGAAACTGTACATTTCGTTATGTAGGCTACTGTGAATCATTCTAGGGGTTTTAAGTGTTAAAGGTGTGCAGGCATAGTAGCCATGCTTTTTCTAAAACCTCCCCTCCGTGTGTATGTCCCCCTCAGCCTCCCGGATGAGCCTATGGAGCATGACGAAGACTGCATGTAGAAGAGACCTCTCCTCCGGGTCGTCCCTGTAGCCTTGGAGCTCAGGCCCTGTCACGTGCTGAAGATGAGGAGTGTAGATTGTAAAGCTCTGTCTTAACCATTTTGGCCTTAATGCCTCTTTAGACAATGCTCAACGCAGCGGGGCTAATGTAGCCTAGGCAAAGCCTTGTCAGTGTGTGAGATGAAGGACGTTCTCTCACATTACTGACTATTCAACTCGGTCCCTGGTGTTGTTTTAGACATTTATGTTGTGTTTATTTAGAAGGATACATCCGTAACATCCCATTGTTGGCAATTTTGTTTATGCAAACAAGGTTTTACTGAGGCACTTACAGTGAAGTAATACTTCCCAGCCGTTGCCTTATTTCCTCAGTGCCTAAAAATATTCCACAACACAGAGATTAGAGTGACTAGAGAGACTAAAGAGAGATGTGCCTTTGAAAGAGGGAATACCTACTGTACCACATGTCTCCGGGGGGGGGTCTGTTGTGCCAGTTAGCGGGGCAGACCCAAGTCAGTGGCTCTGAGGACGGCCTATACTGACTGTTGGATGGCTTGGTCAGTCCTTGATGATGTCAATAATATTCAGTTTAACCACTAAAGAAGAGAAAGAGAAGAAAATGAAGATATGGATGACTGTGGTTTGATCTGTCATTTTTGTTTTTGCACTGTGCATTCCGTAATGTGAACCGTTGAATATTCCAAAACTCTGGGAAAAGAAACCTCTAGATTATTTAATTATCTGTTAAACTTTGAAGATAGGAAGATATTGTTCTCCTATGAAATCCACTCACTCTCTAAGGAGAGTTTTGCATTCTACATTTGCAAAAAAAAAAAACATCCTCTTGGGCCAGATTGTATTACAAAGACTTTCCACTGCTGTTTTTCGACACGTGTCTTTATAAATTGATAGCATGGACACAAAAACACGCTCTCGGAAATGCAATGTAGAACTGCACGCTATTTCCTTTGATGTCCCACCACTGACATGATGAGGACCAAAGTATACCTCCAGCCTTGAGGAAATATACTGTACATACTTTAGGAACTGAAACAAGTAAAGTAGTTCATCTTATGAAGAGCTGACGACCTACCACTGTTTGGATGGAAATACTAAACCTATGTTCATTCCGAGCTATTATTGAGGGCTATTGAATTGGTTTAGTATGATAGTCAAAGGCTTGAATGCACTTAATGGAGATCACCCAAAGAAAACTGTCTTAAGTATGTCTGCGGTGTGACTTTTACCGCAGTTGGACCAGTTTGGTTACCGTTACTTTGATCTAGTTTTTACTGGAACAGCCCTTGACTTAATTGTGATCTGTGGGTATACCTGCCTGTTTAATACTGATATTATTCCATTGTGATACGACTTTATACAGTTATATCAAGTAAACCGGAATACGGTTGTTTTGAAGTTAAATGTTCTATGTTAAAACCTCCCTATGGTGTTTCTCTGATTGACCAACCGACTGTTACTTTTAGTCCTGTGGAGATGTGGCTTGGCTAATGATGGTGCATACTTCTGCTATAGATGTTGTGGATGAATACTTGTTCACAACTTGTTTGTAGGATACTGTACTTAACATTATGCTGATTATTGGTTACAGATTCAAGCTTAACGTTCTCCATGGTGAAACTATATTGTGCACATGTTCTGAGAACTATTTTGATGTTCATCAAATGACATCCACTGTAGATAGTTTTTGTTATGAATTGAAATGTGTACCACATTCCACTTTCCACTGATTTGTTATCTACATTCAATCTGGTGGGTTTTCTTAATGAGCAAAATATTATTCATTCTGGGGGTTATCGTAAAGAGCTTGTTATCATTGATTCTTGGGGTTGTCATAATGAGGATGTTATCATTAATTCTGGGGGTTGTCATAATGAGGATGTTATGATTGATTCTGGGGGTTGTCGTAATGAGCATGTTATCATTTATTCTAGAGATTGTCATAATGAGCATGTTATAATTCATTCTAGAGGTTGCCTTTATGACCACGTTATTATTAATTCTGGGGTTTGTCTTAATGAACATATTATAATTCATTCTGGGGTTGTATTAATGAGCATATTCAAATTCTTTCTATGGGTTGTCTTAATGAGCATTGTATCTTGTTTGCACTCATTATATATGTTGAAGTTCTTTGGTAGATAAAAATAAAAAGCCCATCCTAATATAGAGAACTTATGAAATGTATTTTCAGATACCTAATATCACATTGTTTGTGACCCCATACCTCTATGGAGTTTGGCTAATTGTCTAAATGTATCATTAGCTCTCTATTGCTGTATTATTGTATTTTCCATGTTGAAGCGGTCACGTTCTCGGTTTTCTGCTCTCACAAAGTTTGAAAAAGCATTCATTTCTGACTAACCACTGCAGTAAGAAAACCAAAACGTTCCCTTTGACAGCAACATATTCTTCAGTGACATGCACACTGGTGAAACATGCCCATTTTGTCTTAACCATCTTCTGTAACCTCATCTGCATCCTCTCCAACAGTTGGAATCGAGAGAGAACAACCATGTTAATAAGTCTTATAGCCTTTTGCTACATCTGTACCGCCGTGTGTGGATATCTGTGTGTTAAGAAAACCATGTGCAGGAAAGTCATATCTATTGCAGTTTTTCTTTTGGTTAGCATTATATATTTTGGGGTGTTTTTTTTTTCAAGACTTTGGGCATTTTCTGACCATAAGATTCCCTCAAAGACTTGTAAATCAATGAAAGGAACCACCATCATTCCAACTGTCTAGGGACTGACAGCCATGTTGCTGTGTGTGCCTTGTATTGCTCCAGGGTTAGAATCGTCGGTTGTTCATGAAGTCATGTTGAAGTGGGTTCAATACCGTAGGCTGCCCTAACTCTCCTATGAAGACTTCCAAGGGCCATGACCTTCTTGTCTTAGTGACCACTCTTTTCTTGATTTCCTTTCATATCTCTAGTTGCTAAGGTCACTGTAAATAGATACAAGACCAAAATACATAATGCATGAGCCTTACATACCGTGTATTGGTAGCCTTCACTAACTGGAGTTTAGAAAAACAAAATATTATATAGAATATTTTTTCATACTTATTTGTACCTACCTTTGTTGTTTGTTACCTCTATATTTCCATGTATGTATAGAAATAATATCCATGTTGTTTTTTTCTTCCTAAAATGTAAATTTGTGTGTGTAACGATGCATAATTGTACAGTAGATGTGACAACATGATGGACGTGCTGAACTGGTTCACTAATGCATGTATCCACATGTGCTTCTGTAGTTGGTCATATCATAGGATTTCTTTCCAACCAGACAACCAATAAATATTTTAGAGGCCTTATTTCCCCCTCCAAAAAACAACAGCTTTATGTGCAATTATACCCTGGGCTGCTGGAGCAGACACGTAGTCCTTATTAAGGAAGTCTCGGTTACAGCACTAATTAGGCTCACAGTGTAGAGCCCTAGTAAGCCATTTTCTTCCACACACAAACACAAGGAAGGATAATAATCAGTATATTTCATGTTTAGAAATGTGTTTGTGTTGTTAAATCCCAGAGGTTTGGGTACTGATTTTGATATAGTTGCAGTACTGTCAATACATGTTTTTGGGGGAAACTGATTATAAGTTCTGACAGAAAAAATACTTAATGATTCTGAAATTGTAATTTTATTATCCAGACAAAGACAAGAACATATTACATTTTATACATATATCTACAAATTCCAAACACAAACACGCTTTGCAGCAACTGATTCCATAAGGAATAAGGAAATGTGCATTGGGTTACAAACATTGTTCCAGGCTACATGTTCTTGCACTAAAATGGTAACATTCCAGTTAATATCTGCATGTAACATTTGTGTATAAAACATTTTTCAAGTCATAAATCCCAAGTCCTAAGTTTCTATTCCCAAGTCATAGACCTGCTTAAAGCTCAGAATCATTGTCCCAGATTGTCTGTGATTCTGTGTCGGCCAAAGGGAGTTGGTCTCAATAGTACCTTTTCAGAGTGTGGGCTCATTTAAGGGATTGTGTTGGTCCAGAGGTGTGAATCCATATCAGTAAAACAGTTAAAGGCTTCTCAGTTGTTGGCTTTGGTCAGATGCTGGGGATACAGAAAGACAAGGTATTCAAGATTTTATAAATGCTAAAACCTAAAACAAACTATGCTATTTCCTTTTTCAGTTGAAGAAACAAGTTCTTTAGTATAGAGGTCATGGTGTTTTGTTGACCAAGCTCTTGTGAAATGTGGCATTTTAATGAAATGCATCTGGAAATTATCAGTAAGCATGAATTGAAAGACCCAAGTAACCTACATGAATATAAAACCTCAATCCATCGGAAGCCAGAGAGTATCTAGAAGTTGAGCAAATGACTAACGCAAGCTAAAACACCAACGTGTGCTTGATGTCCCTAAAATAGTAAGCTAGCCATCTGACTGATGTAGCGGCCATCTTGAAAGACAGGAATAAACACTGATGCCTCCCTGACAGACACTAAATCTCTATTTATGTGGCATATACACACACGTAGGCGCACCAAGTATCAGCCGCAGAGAATAACAGAGAACTAGCACATGAGAATGGGCTGAACAGGAGCTTTCTACTGGAGAATGTTTTCCTTAAGAGTCAGTTTGCAGACATAAGCATAACAATGGACGTCCCAGGAAACACTGTCTGAGAATGCAACTCTCACATGTAGCTGTCTGTTGGCAACGTTCATTTAACATGGCGTTTAGAAAATATAAATATAATTTCCCTATTTGGTTTCTAGAGGATGGCATTGTTTGGTGAATATCACTGTCTGGGTGGGCTAGGTTGTAGGAACACACTTTGCCGACTGAGCTGTGGTAGAAAGACATCCCTCAGAAGCTTGGTAAAGGTCCCTCTTGTGTACAATCTAATGATACATTAAATAGGTTCTGCTGCATTGGGAATTGAAGTGGGTGAAGCAGTGGTAAGGCTAAATGTGTGGTCACTGGTGAAGAGAGACCCAGCTGCTGACAGCCATCTTGAAAGTGGAGCGGTAGAACTGGAAGAATCAATGGCAACTCTTTCATCTAACTCTGTGGTTTGTGGCAGCGAAGTAGACGGCCATCAATTCTCTTTTAGTTTCTCAAAACCAGTTTGTTTTTGTTAAACCTCTTCCTGGACGATCCAATTTTTGCGCAACGCAGCAAGTTTAAGTGAAAATGAAAGAAACACATTTTAAAGGAAATGTTTGGCACCATGATAAATAAAGAGTTTCTTTGCGTGTCGGAAAGAAAAATGTGCAATGTTTTTTTTTCCACAATCATTTTACTGCAAAGGCAGTAGATAAGTCAGCGTCTAGGAAAATGATGATAACATTGGTTACAAAAGGTTATGGCTGGCTAATGTACTCTTCTGTGGTGTTTTTACATACATGTCAGAACAGAAACAACAAACAATTTAGAAATTCCATATGATTTAATTAGACAAATATTCTATATTGGCTGTTTTCAAGTTTAAAGGCTATATGATAAAACATTTCTGAAATAACTGATTATTTTGGATACATTTAACCATTGTCTATCAATTTTCAGTAAAACCTGAAAATGAACTAACTAAAACTAAAACTAGTGGTTACCTGAGATGTTCTTTTCCATGACCATGACCCTAATATGTGATTAATTAACTTAACAATAGTCACTAGGTTTTGTTTTGGCAAATGTCCAACATGGAATTCCATGCCCTAATAAAACACCAGAAGTTTATCTCTGATCACATACAGCAGACCTGTGGAATTATTTCTTACTTGCATGCATTGTAAAACTCTTTGTTTTGGAAAGTTATTGTTAAGTATGTGTGGTTTGAATCTTGGCCGCCGGTGTGCATACCTGATGTAGAATGGTAGAGGAGTTACATGATGTAAGGATGAGGGTCAGAGAGCAGGGGTCAGAGGTCATGGGAGATTGGGGCCGGAGGGCAAAGCCGGGGAAGGGCGAGGGGGAGGAGGAGGGGTGTTAGAGAGGTAAGTGGCAGGGCTAGTGGGTAGCGGACATGGACCAGGCCCCCTCCATTCTCCACACTGAGAATGCATAGCTGAGTCTCTCGTGAGCCAGGTAGTTACAGCTGGCCAGCTTGGCGTCCATCTCATCGCTCTGCAGGACCTGGTATAGAAAGTCAATGTAGCGCGAAGCCAGCTTCAGGATCTGGATCTTGCTCAGCTTGTCCGAGGGCAGCGTAGGGATGATCTTTCGCAGCGAGGCGAATGCGTCGTTTAGGGATTGCGTCCGCTGGCGCTCCCGTACATTGGCAATAACCCGTTGGTGCTGAGGGTCCTCCAAGGGCTGGCCTGGGATGGGGAGAGGAGACAGGGAGGCCTGGGGGCTCTTCTTAGGCCTCTTGGGTCCAGACGGGATCAGACTGGTAGTGCCTCCCATTGTTGACTTGGTGTCCTCTGTTGCCGATAAAATGTTGTCTTTCCTGGTGACCCTCTTGCGCCCACCGGGCCCAGGGGTTATTACCACCACGGGGCATTTGTTGGGAGCGCAGGAGTCTGGCTCCTCCTCGCTGGAAACTAGCGCTCCCTCAGGGTATTCACCACAGCTAGAAGAATCCTCTCTCATGGCAGCCTCTATCTACCAAGCCCCGTCTCTGCACCTACACTGTCTCTGTCCACTCCTCTACTCCCTCTTTCAAATGGGCTGTCTCCTTTTGTTCCCGTCGTCTGTTCGCCAAGCCACCTATGTAGAAATACCAGGAGTTATCTGCCAGGACGGCTAGCAAAGCATATGGAAAAAGAATAAATTCTCAGTATTGCATATCCATATATTACCTTCACCTAGACATCATCAACGGTCTAACACTGCGATCGTTTGGCTACGTACAGAGCGGCAGTTGCGTGTGGTATCCTAGCTCAGTGTAAGACGACAGCCAACCTGGATCTGGCTTTTTAAAGAAGAAAGAGGATGGAGCTTGTAAGTTACCACCCATCTGTTCCACAGATTGGTCCAGCTGAGTTCTAAGGCACAGCTAGGCCAAGCATAACAGGAAGAAAATCCGTCTGGTGATTGGTAAGGGTAAAGGATGAGGCGGTGACAAAGGCACGTGGGTTGACCAATCAAATTGGGATATTCTGCCGTTTTTCCGTTGTAGAAGTTGTCCAAGTTTATAGGTTCCAGATTTCTTCCAAAACAATTCACTCCCCTCCCCCACACCTCGCTTCCCTTCTAAAGTCTCCACAACTCAACACCCTCATCAATTCCTTTGGATTTTAAAGAAGTGTTTCTTTTTGCTTCTTCTCTGTTTCGAATTTAGAAGATATCGTCCTTACATGATATGCTACAAATGTGTCATCAGTGTGTCCAATTACCTTATAATAATTGGAGGCTTTTCATGAGGAAAAGAATGCTCCCTTTCATTAGGCTATTATAAAATGCATATGTACTATAGTACTAGGAGGTCATCTTAATCTTTTATCTATACTATTTTGCTAAATCTGTCTGTAAAACTGGAGGAAATGTTTACAACAAATACATACTTTGATTGCATTTAGGTTCTCAGTATGATTGTTGTAAGACTAGAAAGCAGTAGAAACAGTGAGTCTAGATTGGCTTTGTTTCACTGGAGACTTGGCGCAATGTTTCAGCAGAAGTTTAGGGGAAACTGGCATTCCAGAGTAGCAGTGAAGTCTAATAAGAAAATTAACAAAGTAAAGGAAAGAACGAGAGGTTCTGAATCCAGTGGGTGCCTCTGGGAACTATTGTTTCATCCTCTGTGCCAGAACAAGAACATAGCCTTCAGTTCTACCCCATCATTCAGTTCTCCAACATGGCGGACATCCACAACACAAGAACAAAATGTATTGTTTAAAATTCGATTAGAACGTCCCTTAGTCCAAAACCAGTTCCATGAATGCCCTCCATAAAAGTGCACTGAACACTTCAGGGACAATGGGATGAATCATTTTGTAATCACTCAAAATCATTTAGTATGAATAATGCATTATTCTCTGAAGATATGTGGTCTGTATAATGTTGTACCAAAAAAGGTACATGAACATATTTCTAAGTTAAAGGAATGCCTGCCTTCCACAGTTTTAGCCAGTTGACAAGTAAAGACAGTGGAATGAGTGAACTGTGGATTTAAACGAATTAGGTCGGTGTTATTAAGTGACAGACGCGTGAATGAAAACCCAACACTGGTTAATATACAGGCCTGGTATAACAAGCAACATTACCTTTAATGTGCGGCAGAGGCACCGCATCTGGACAATGGGCTGCATTGTTAGGAAACAGAATGCATTCATTATTCTGTGTATTACATTCAGGAATCGAGAGGGCCATTTTTAAAGTAGCTCTTTAAACAAAACGGCTTGTGTGTCCTCTCCGGAGTCATGGAAATGCCTGTGACAGATCAAACTATTTATATATGACAATTCCATTGAACACCCTCACCGTAAAAATAAATATCTCAGAGCTAACAGAATAATGGAAAATGGATATCGGGGTTGATATAAACAGACATATACACAGCACATTTCTAGAGAGCGACAGAGCAGGCCCACAATGCCCTGTGTTGTGTGGAAACCCCCCGGAGATAGCCGACGTCTGGAAAAGGGAAGAAATCTCTGCCTTCTTCTGTTTGAACTGCACGCTCAAACGAGGACTTAGCCTAAATATTTCCAATGAGAGAGACGGCAGAATGTTATCACATGTGGAGGTTATATACACACCCTCACGCATATGCACACAGACACACACCTGCACACCCTCACACACACACACGCACAACATGCATAGACACACGTGCATAGACACACACACAAACATCCCAGTAACACAAACATAGCTTCGTATTTTGACGTATGTATGTGTGTAGGTGTGTAGACAGGACAGGACCTGATACCTTGGCTCAGTCAGAGCAGCCATGAACAATCCTCACTTCAGATATACTGTAAATGTGGTTGAGGACAGAGACAGGTATCATCTTCTGACTGGTTATACCTTGCGTGCCACTATGTCATTGTGTCTGTAACATGGAGGAATGTCTGACAGAAAAAACAAGCAGGGCCCACGTTCGGAGTGGTAGGAGAGAAGGAGAGAAGGAGAAAGGCAGGGAGAAAAACGTCTCCCCAAACAGAAACAGATGGAGGGGTGTGGGGCACTCTTTGATCTCCTCTACTCTGGCTGATTGATGTTGCACATTTCATTTCCTCGTCAGGGATGTGACATAATGTTTCGGACACTATTATCTCTCTTTCCTCGCTCTCTCTCTTTTTACAGTGGTAGCACATCAAACTAAGAAAATACATAAAAGCTGTGACCATCAAAACACAAAATGCTGGAAAAGACAAAATGACTGGAATTCTTTGGGAATCCACCAATTCTGCTAAATCAACTTGAGACTGTAGACGTTCACAGCATAGAAACACATTGAAACTGATGTGTCTGAGGGCACCCGTCTATGTTATAGTGTGACTGACATCCACAGGAATGTCCAGTACAATATATATGACCTTAGTGTACTCTTAGTGTGTAATCTATTCTAATTCAAACGCAAAATGACCAGTCCAAGTAAGACTCCATCTCCTGAGTAAGAATGTCCATATATTAACTTTAGTATAAGGTGATGAGTTCTGGTGAGCTAGGACATTTTTTTTCTTCTTTCATGTTCAAAATGCTTGCACTATTGCATGTTAAATTATAATGTTTCCACATCCCAAATACTAATAATAATATCACTAAAATCCCAGAAAGTGATACATTTCACAAATTCCAACTGGGATACTATTCCCTCCCTCCTGTCATACAGGCACCCTTCACCCCACTGCCCAAAGCTCGGGGACACCCCTACATCTGGCCCCCATTTCCTCCAGTGAAGAGACACTTCCTGTTGGCAGGCTTTGAGGGGGAAGGGGTTGCATGTCTAATGTGTGGCTATGCTGAGAGGGTGCAGTAGGGCCAAAGGTGATATAGATTGGACACAGGTTAGGGTCAGGGGGGTATCCACTAATGTTATGTTTAGAGCAGGATGAGCTTGAGTTGGATAGCAGACAGTTGTAGTAAAGATGTTTGTCTAAGTCTCTGAACTACTGCCTCTGTCTATTTGAAAGTTCCAAACGTCAATCAACAGTGACCAACAGTTATTTCTTGCAACTTCCCAATAACATTGTAGTCAATGTAGAGCAGGAGAGAGCTAGTCTGTTTTACTACAAGTAATAGAAATATCTCTACATTTCAGTAATGGTGGTTTTCAGAAACGACTACAAGTTCTTAGTGGTTTTATGGTTGTTTTTTGTGAAAAGGCCTTTACGAAAAAGAAAGCATATTACTTTACTGTCCCATGACATAGGCTTTAGAAAACCTTCTTCCTTACTCAAAACTACAAAACATTGCCTAGGATGTTCTAATTCCCTCTCTCTTGCTCTCTCATTTAAAACTGTTCCAGTATTAAGGGTTGCAATGAATAAAAAATGTGGTGCCACTTCAAAGTACAGCTTATTACCAGGAGTTTACAATTACCTGTGGTGCCAAAGAAGTTTTAATATGCACTGGAAAAAGGCACACACCCTCAAAAGTCAGGCTCTGCCTTGTAACACTAACCTGTCATAGTGTAATAGCTAAATGGCCATTCAGAAATTACAACTCAGACCTCTGCCCTAATGGCGCCACACTGTTTTCACCAAACACAATGTAGATAAAAAAAACTGTTAAAGACAGGTCCCAGTTCAGCCTTCCACCAGAGGGCGCTAAGGTAACTCTACTAATAAATAAGCCATGAATGGTGCATTCGCACCAGCTGAATCCGGTGTCCAGCTGTGTAAGTTAACAAAGATAAAGTAGCAAATGTCGCAAAAGTCCTAATGGCAGGTTAAAAAGAGCAAGTTGTTTCCCTGCTCCAACCCACCTGATCAGGCACATCGTAGATACAGCGGGTGATACAGAACTGAGGGTTTGAGAGAGGGGTCTAACCAGCGTTGGCCTGCCAAACTACAGCTGACGTCACAGTGGGCCGCCACTCCGTACATGTTGCTAGGTGTTCAGTGTGGTTATGGTTTTTAGAACATAAACATTTAAGTCTTGCATTGAAACCTTCCACAAAA
Source organism: Novumbra hubbsi (assembly GCA_016801125.1). NCBI lineage: Eukaryota > Metazoa > Chordata > Actinopteri > Esociformes > Umbridae > Novumbra > Novumbra hubbsi. The sequence goes on along the minus strand of JACXGK010001614.1, from coordinate 54,313 downwards.
CAATAGCAACGCAATCGGAAATGAGACACACATTTTGATACCTGTCATGTCTCGGTAGCGCAAGAACTGTAGGAGTAGTTAGGGTGGAAATCATAATAAATATATCAATATATTTAAGATGATAGAAGTGTGGGTGGCTAAAGCAAGCACCCTACTTATGAAAAATTATGTTTAATGGTTTTAACTTTTAGTACTGGGGTAGATTAATTTGTTTTCTATGTCAGTGACACAGAAACTGGCCTTTAAAATCAAATATTTTATTTTTCATTCTGTTTGTTATTATTTATTTAGTTCATACATTTGTTATTTTATATGATCACTGGAAGGACTATCAGCATGTTGTGCTTTTCTTCCTTTAGCTGTGCCAAATAAATACACAACTACATAAACTTATACATAAACCAATATTAAACCTGATTAAAACTCAGTTCCAACTCATTTTTCCAAGAATGGGGCAGATCCCAGAGATGTACTGTGAAGCAAACAGTGTGATACAACTTGTTTAGAATACATTACAGAGCTCCCTCACCTGACCTCAGCTGTTTCCAATAACTTATGAAACCATGGGTGTCACACTCCCTGCTAAATTAATTTGAAAGCGGTGTCAATCATTATTACTGACTCTTTTTTAGCATTTCAATTAATGGATACAGTACACATTTTAATATATACTTGTTCTTCTAGCGTCAACGATCCTTGATGATTGCATTCTTGGCGTTGTCGCCAACCGGAATGCTGTTCAGCAACCATTTCAACTTTGCTTGTGGGTAAATATCATAACATATTTCCGTGTCCTTCTTATGTTCTCTTTCAGTCTACTCAGCGTGTTGGTCGGAGAAGAGAAACACAAGGCACCACAGAGATTTATGTCTCTATCTAAGCAAGAAAGTTTATTAGAAATGGAGCTCAGCTGCTCCATCTGCCAGCAGCTCTACATGGATCCTGTGTGTCTACCCTGTGGGCACAACTACTGCCTGGCCTGCATTCAGAATGCTACAGACGTCAGCGGTGCTCAGAAGACTGTACATCGTTGCCCCGAGTGCCGGGACGAGTACGGCGGTACCGACGCACTTCAGAAAAACTTCAAACTTCGCAGCATCATAGAAGGCTATAAGGCCACTGCGTACAAACTGAGTGTGCTCTGCGACCACTGCCTGGACACGGAGTCACCGGCTGTCAAGACCTGCCTGAAGTGTGAGGTGTCCCTGTGTGCCCGACACCTGCACCGCCACTCTGAGAGGCAGTCCTTCCAGAACCATGACCTGGTGGATCCCCAGTCCAAGTTGAGCGTGACTGGTTGCGCGGTCCATGGACGTCTGCTGGAGTACTTCTGTTCTAGTGACACTACGGCCCTCTGCGCCTCTTGTTTCGTGGAGGGCGTTCACCATAATCACGATGTCCTGACGATTGATGCGGCCGAGGCCGAGATGAGGCAGACCTTGGAGGGTCGGTGCAAGGAGGTGGCCGACAGGATGCAGATGACTGGGATTCTACTTCAGAGGGCTGCTGAGGAGCAGCGCCCCTCTTATCCTGTGGCTGACAAGATGTCCAAGTCGGTGGCCCTGATGGACAAAATGGTGGCGCTGGTGCAGTGCTACAGAGACAAGATTAACATCCTGCAGGAGGAAGAGACAAACCAACAGAAGGGGAACTGGCAGAGTAGTCTCAAGCTTCTGCAGGAACAGCAGCAGCAGCTAAAAGAAGCTCACCAAAGCACCACAGAGGTCCTGGCTGTCACAGATACGTTTAAGTTCATACACAGATACCTGGTGGTTGAACCCGAGTTCAGGGAGGTGGTGAAAGGTACTATGGCCACTATGCCCAACAAGGCTCCCATCAACAAGAGGCTCCTCACCGACCTAAAGATAGATGACTTCAAGATGGAGATGGGGCAACTCCTCCATGAGCTCAATATCTCATATAACTTTCTGGAGCTGACCTTCAACATTAACACAGCCCATCCAAACCTTTTACTTTCCAATGACCGGCTGACCGTCAAGTATAGCAGCAGTAAGCAGGCCTATGGTGATGTCCCAGAGAGGTTCAGTACAGTTCCCCAGGTCCTGTGCTCCCAGTGCTTCACCAGTGGGGAGCACTCCTGGGAGTTGGAGATGGGAGAGCATAGCATGTGGTCGGTAGGCTTATGCTACAGCAGCCTGCCCAGGAAGGGTGACCTCAGCCGCCTGGGCCGCAACTTTGTCTCCTGGCGTCTGCAGTGGAAGAACAAGAAGCTGATGGCCTGCCATGCCTCATCCAACGTGGTGCTGAGCGAGACCATCCATCAGCCCCTGAGGATAGAGGTGGCGCTGGACTATGAGCGGGGAACTCTGATCTTCCACAGCACCAAGGGCAGTAGGGAGCACCTGTACACATTTAGGGCCACGTTCAGAGAGCCCGTGTACCCGGCGTTCGGGATCCACTCTACTACTGCACAGTCCTGGATCACTCTCCAGAGTGGAATGTGACAACCCATCGCCACTTTACAGATTGCTCTTCTGGAAAGGCCTCTGTCACTCATTAACCCAATAAGTATCTGACTATTATTTTACTTATGAATCTTACTACTACTAGGTGAGAAATGTTCTCATAAAACAATAGGATTTTCTTCTGAAAAATGTTTTACCGTAGAATCTGAAGGTACTCCAGGCAGGGCTACATATTGCATCCTCATGCATACTAACAGTAAATATAGATCGTATTGGTGACTGTAACTAACGAATGCAATTGAATTTCACTGGAATTGATTAGGGATGTTACATCAATATTGGGACTGCTGCTATAGCAAACCTATTTTTGACAGACCCATGTTCACAGGTGCCTTGTTTATGGATGGAGGCTCACTTTATCAATCTCTTGTACAACTGGGCAGAATAAAAGCTAGACGGCTGATAATTGCATACAAGGTTCCACCCCAAACATGATTAGAAAAATCAACATATGTATTTACAAAGCAAGTGATCATATTATATCAAAAATATTTGTGATTGTTAATAAGCTTATTCGTTGATGATGATGGTTATGGTAAGAAAAGTGGAAACGTGATGTTTTTCGCTTTTGGGCATAATTTAGTTTGCTTTTTCCCCTATAGAACAATTGTTACTACTACTACTACTAGTACCATTTATTATTGCATTATTATAAAAAATATTTAACATAAAAGTGTTTCTTCTCATTATTCTTAGGGCTTTTGCCTTCTGCTTTGTTTTTCAATCCTGTTTAATTGATTTAGAGTAATCTTCAGTGGAGAGGTGATGCTCCATGTTTGTTAGAAACAAGAATTCTGTTGAGAAGTTTAGAACCTTTTTTCTTGATGTATCTTTGCATTCTAGCCAAACTATTACGTAACCATATCAATTAAATAAGCAAAAATATGTGTACTGTATTGGGACACCAACCAATACATTGCATGAAATGGGTGTGGTTCCGGATTTTCAAAGTTGATTTACTGCATGTGTAGCATACACTCCGAGCTGGTGCCTGGTTTTTGCATTTACATGAAAGCATTTATGAATAAAGCTATCTGTTATTTCATTGTTGTAACAGTAATCTGTATAACAAAACCTCATGTTGTTGATTGTTTTTTTACACTTTTCAGTATAAAAAAACACCTTTCTCTTCTCATCATTGTGTCTTCACCTTTAATGGAGGAAATAAACTCATTGCTGGGATCCATGTACCTTGTAGCCTTACCAGTACCAGCATAGCCAGCGTGTCCCTTCAAGATATCATTTTTGTCTGCCCTATCTGTGAAAAATGTATCTAAACTGGTTTGTCAGGGTCGATCTATTGTTCAAATTCATGGCAGCAGCATGTGAAATAACTATTTTGAGCTTTTAAAGTGAGCCCTCAGAGTGACAATTACTGCACCTGTCTTCTATCACAATTGGTGAATGCCACAGTGTTAGTCATTTCTGTCCTCATTCCAATATACTGAGCTTAAATGTAAACCTTTCATTTGCTAAAATGACCACTGCACAACATTTTACTAAAGTTTGTACACAGTGCACTCTAGTGACAAATAATTCCTGAAATCGCGTTAAAATAAATTAAACTTCATTTCCCATCAAACCTCATGCAACATTTTTTACGTATCCAACTTCAATTGGATCACATGATATGATCCCCCTATGGCAATCGAGAATGCTAGCGAGTCCATCGATTCCTATGAACATTTCTACGATTCGTTCTCTTGTTCTGTCAAAATAGCCGTCTACAGTGGTGATCTGCTAACAAGTTAACATTAGATTCTCCCATTTTAACATTTATTTGGAAGATAGATAAAGATGGGATCGGGTCAAAGTGTGACCAGGAAAGTGTCATTTGGTGTGGATGATGAGGACAAAGTGCGGGTACTTCGTGGGGTGAAGGTAACGTAAACACTATGTGTGGTTTGCTAGCTATACAGTACAGTAATGCTACCTAGCTACAGTACAGGCTATACAGCTTACAGCAAAACTACAGAATTTGGCTAGCAGTAGCTACGATCACACACAAACTAGGATATTAAACTTGTCACCACATGCACTGTGAGATCAGTGTTTCATTTTCAGTTTCATATATCTCTCTGGCTGGTTTGTTAACCTTTTCTCCAATGCCATGGCTGTAAAACGACTAAATATAGTGAGTGATGCTGTCACTCACACATGTCTGGGCGAGGTTTCGTAGATTGGTGTGTGTGAGAAGGATACTTGTCATCACACAGCCTGTCAAGGTCTAATGTAAGGTTGTAGTGGTTTATAAAGCGATTGGATAGCAAACTAGAAGCCAGTCGGGATCATCGTGCACGGTAGAGTTATTTGACTTGCCGCATGTTTACGGTTTACGTGGTTAACATTGGCTAAAACTGACTGTATCGTTATGGGCTTCTACTAAATAGAAGAGTTGCAGTAGAGCCACTGAGACAGATTCCCTTCATGAAAATATTCTACTCTGTTTTATTGGAACCCCTAGTAGTCCTGGAACATCATCTACTGTCTCTATAGAGTAGATGTAGCATTTTTACGTTATCTTCTTGCTGTTGATCAGTTTATTTTATCTTGTGTAGCAACAATGTTATTGAAAGCCGCTGTGATGATGGTTAGAAGAGTTGAGGTACGTACTTGTGTACAGTATGTCTGTTATAAACATATACACTGCTCGAAAAAAATCAAGGGAACACAAAATCATCACAATATAACACCAAGTGATTTAAACTTCAGGGAGCGTACGCAATTGTGAATCTGTTACAGGGATATCAACCGGTTTCGGTGATAATGAAAAGTGACAACAGGTGCACTGGAGAGGCTACAACAGGACAGCTCCCAAAAAGGGAATGGTTTTGCATACCGTTGCTCTCTCCTTTTCCTTCCTGACTGATTCTGAGGTTTTGGGTTTTACTAGTTTGCTTGTCTTGACTTTACTGCTGCCCATTCAGGTTGCACCTTTAGTCCAGCTCCTCCTTGATGGCACATGCATACAAGGAGTGGCTAGAAACTTTGCTGTGTGTCCCAGTACAGTCTCACGAATGGGAGAGGTTCCAGGTGACAGGCCATTACACGAGGAGAGCTGAACAGGGCAGTTGAAGGACATCAACCAAGCAGAAGGACCAGTAATTGCTCATTTGTGTGAGGGGAAACCGGAGGAACACTGTCAGAGCCCTACAAAATGACCTCCAGTTGTCAGAAACAGACTCCATGAGGGTGGCACGAGGGCCCAACCTCCTTTAGTGGGACCCGTGCTCACAGCCCAGCGTCCTGCAGCTCGTTTGGCATTCCCCAGAATTGGCAGGTCCGCCATTGGCGCCTGTTTCTCTTCACAGATGAGAGCAGGTACGGCCCAGCGCCAGTATGGCGGTGGATCAGTGATGGTCTGGGGAGGCATATTCTTGGAAGGTCATACAGGCCTCCATGTGCTAGCCAATGGTACCTTAACTGCGTTCAGGTACCGGGTTGAAATCTCCAGACCCATCGTCGTGTCACATTATGAGTTGTCGTGATGGAATTCACGCAAGTTTGGAACCGCCTGTGATTTCTATTGTTTACTTTTATTTTCGGTTTTAAATCCCGCCCTCAGTCGTTTGGTAATTTTGGCTTCAATTGTCCTGTTCCGTTTTTTTCTCAACAAAGTACACAATGTACAGTGAAGAATTTGATCTTTGATGTACAGCAGGGGTGTCAAACCGGTTCCTCGGAGGGCCGTGTGTCTGCAGGTTTTAGTTTTTTCCTGTAAATTGGTTCCCAGTTCAGACCTAAACAACCAGGTGTGGGGGGACCTAACCAATTAGTGACCTAATTAATCAATCAAGTACAAGGTGACAGCAAAAAACCTGCAGACACTCGGCCCTCCGTGGATCCGGTTTGACACCTGTGATGTACAGTATTACGCTCATCGCCATTTCATGCCATTTGCCACATGGGCCATCCTACTCACTAGACCGTGTTCACCGGCCGGAGCTAATGTTCCAATGCGGATGATTACCCTGTGGCCAACTGGTGCACTACTCACAGGGAAGCTTTTCCAGAGTCTGTGCCACTCAGACTGTGCTTCCTAAATGTCATCCTATTCCCAATTCTCCCCAAATATGGCCCTATTCACTATGTAGTTCACAGCTTTTCACATAGGCCAATGCTCATTTGTGATACAAGCCCAAGACTTGTTTGATGTGTTTTTTCAGCGCTTCAGGGGAATTCAACACAGCATATAATATTAGCAAATATGATTTTAGGTTTTAGGCCCAGAGGTGTAATGAGAAACTATTATGTCTGTGTCTACTAAATATGTTTTGTTTAAAGCAGACATTTCCTAGTTTCAAACAGCTGCAGTTCTGGTTCCTGTGTTTCTACAGGCATACCCCGGTATATTGCTCCCCTGAAGCAATCTATTTTGCTTGAAGAAATTATGTTTATAGCTAGCAATAATTTTCTCTGTTAACATGCAGGGAGGGCAATTTAACATGTGTGCTATCTAAATCTTATCCATTCTACAAAGAAGTTGTGACGCGGTGTACAGTTCAAATAGAAACAGAAAACAATGATGTGCAAATCATTTAACCCTATGTTTATTTGAAAATAGTACAAAGACAACATATCACAGACTTTTTTTTTTAAATGCATGCCGTTTTGTATTTAATGCCAGCAACATCTTTCAAAACAGTTGGGACAGGGGCATGTTTGGCCCTGTTTTGCATCTCCTCTTCCTTAAACAATACTCTACAAGCGTTTGGGAATTGAGACCAATTTCTGTGAAAGTAAAATATATTCCCATTCTTGCTCGATAAAAGATTTCCTCTGCTCAACAGTTCGGGGTCTCCTTTGTTGTCTTTTCTGGTTTGGTAATGTGCCACTTCTTCTCCATGGGTGACATCGTCTGGATGTTGCTCCAAAGCCTGTATATAGTTCATCATCACTGATGCCTTCACAGTGCCAGTCACCCATGCCATGTGCACTAATGTACCCCCATATCATCACAGATGCCTTCACAGTGCCAGTCACCCGTGACATGTGCACTAATGTACCCCCATATCATCACAGATGCCTTCACAGTGCCAGTCACCCGTGCCATGTGCACTAATGTACCCCCTATATCATCACAGATGCCTTCACAGTGCCAGTCACCCATGCCATGTGCACTAATGTACCCCCATATCATCACAGATGCCTTAACAGTGCCAGTCACACATGCCATGTGCACTAATGTACCCCCATATCATCACAGATGCCTTAACAGTGCCAGTCACCCATGCCATGTGCACTAATGTACCCCCATCTCATCACAGATGCCTTCACAGTGCCAGTCACCTATGCCAGAGGACGCAGGGCACATTCAAGATCATTTTAGAGTTTCATGGCAACAGGTCTTATATGTTCATGAGATATTTCTTTCATGTCAAAACAAATATTTTTGCTTTTTCATGGGGTATTGCAATAAAGCAATTTTTTTATACATGTATATAGAAGTGTATGGGTCTGAATACTTTCCAAACGCAATATTATTCCATATTGTCTCTACACTCTTGCAGCTCCCACACCGATACTTACTCAACAAGTCATGCCATCTGGGGTCCTTTCACCAGTTCCAAAGCTAAACAAGACAACATGAACTGACAGTGTTTGACTGGGACTGAAATTGAGTTCCACAGTCCTTTTGAACTATTTAATTTAAGGAAAAGCTGAAGTCATTTTAAGGTGGAGTGACTCCAGTTGGCTCCCGACCGCATGATGTAGTAGTAAAACGTTTTGATTGTTTATCAATTAATAACAGAGACCTTAATACACATTTTTCAATATCATGAAATAAATAACCACTGATTCACAATGTTTGAGAAACAAGTAGGCCTTTATTCTAACTTCTTATCGTTGTGCGGTTCAGTTGTCAGAGGATGTTCTCCAGAGGATGAAGGGTACAGGTCCTGCCAACCAAAAAGCAGACCTTAAACCGTCACCCCCCACCAGCCCCAAGAAAGAAAGTAAGATCAACTACCACCTGCACCTTTTAAATCGGGTCACCTGTTTATAACCCAACTGAATATACATACGTTGATGAGTGTTGAAGATACAGCCATGTTGGTGAGAGTAGGTGACACACTTTCAATAATGATTTAGAATAAGGCATCAAGGATATACATATGCTAACAATGGTCCAATAGCTGATGTGCGTTTCTAATGAATGTTGCCAGCAGGGACCTCTCCCCGTCCATCACCAACCCCTCAGCACCACCCTCAGCACCACCCACAGGCCCGTCCTCAGCCCGGTCCACAAGCCCACACTGACACCAAGGAAGATCTCAAGAAGAGGTGGGTTTCATATAGCATGGAGGAGAGTTACCTAGAGACAAACACCTACACACTCATTGTTAATCGAAACATCTTCATTGTTGTCATGACTTCAGCAGTTGTATCATCGCTGTAGATGAACAAGAAGTGTTTGGTCGTTTCATTTTCTGATTTTCAGTGTCTCCTTTTACCAGACAAATTCTGTGAAAACGTTGCCTTTTTGAAGGTTCATGTAAAATGATAACATGCTTTGTGTCATCTGTTTTGGACTTCCGGTGATACAGAACATTTTATGTTTACTGCCTGCTTGGGGAAATAGCACAGCTAAATCTTAACAGTAGTGATGGACAACTGATCTTACACAGTTGTACCTATGCTCATTTTAAAGTGAAATAGCTTGTGATCAGTGAAATCTGAAGCTTTGTTTGATCACATGCTTTTTCAAAGCTTTCTGCGAAATGCAGGTTATTTCAAATTGCCTAGTGGCTTTCAAACACTGACCTCTAATGGAAACCTCATATACCAATTCAGGCAAAGCTTTTAGTACTTACAATTTTATGATACAAGCCTCAAACCATTTAGAAAGCCTTGTTTGCCCATCTCTGTGGAAGTGCACCATTATAGCATAGGCAGTTGTTTTAATTCAAACCATTAGGGGTTGATGGTTGGTGTGTGTTGATGTGTTCCTCAGGTACGAGCGACAGCTGACAGGGGTTCAGGAGGAGGTAATCAAGGGGGCCCGGCGGGAGAGAGAGGCAGCCAGGACAGAGATGAGCAAAGCACTGCACAGAGAGAGACTGCAATCACGCCAAGAGGAGGAAAAGACTACACTACTGGTAATCATGGTCTCATTTTCTCTCTGTCTCTCTACCTTTTATTCTCTTTCTCTCTACCCATCTTTCTCTCTGTCTCCCTACTTATCTTTCTATCTGTCTGTCTCTCTCTACCTATCTTTCTTTCTGTCTCTGTTTCTCTGTATTTCTGTAGTGCTGCTTTTTATTTGTATTTCTCTCTCACCTTGGAGACTGTCAGTGTGTTTAGGGGGTGTGTTTACGGCACAATATGCACACATCAAAGTAACAGTAATCCGTCTTTCACCGGTATCTTTCTCTGTTGCTGCATGTTTGTGTGGGCCATTCCCTGAATCTGCACTCAATGCAGTGTCCAATATCATACGATAGATGGAGCCATATGACAGTCTTGGAATACTAGAATGCAGATACAGTACTGGTGCATTTCTTTCTTGTTCATAAGATGACTAGAAGACGCTCTTGGTGTACACATGATCATTCAGTTATACTTCATTTCAAGGCCTTTTTACATGAGTTGTTTAACAAATTGTGTATACAAATAAGTTGCAGTTAAACCCAGAGGAGCAAGCAACCGCAAGATATTCTGTGGCTAGTTGTAGGAACCTAGGAAGAAACCTAGAGAGGAGCTGGGCTCCAGGTGACCACTCTATTTTGTCTGTGCCGTGTCATACATTTTCATGACCTTTCAGGGCCGCGTTGTTCATTAAGCGCTGTGCCCAAAGTGTTTAGATGGTGTCCAGATAATCGACACAACCAGGTAAAGGACAGGGGCAACCAGGTAAAGGACAGGGACAACCAGGTAAAGGACAGGGGCAACTGGTGTTTGGACAGAAAACAGATTAACCAGGAGGACTATGGACCGGGGCAGCTAGCCGTCCTCAGGCCAGGTAGTACTTGAAATGGTCCAAAGGCTTTGGTACTTCTGAGATTTTACAAGTGACCAGTCAATCCATTTACATATGACACATTTATGTCACAACTTCACATTAATAATAAAAAAAAAATGCTGCCATTTTTACATTATCTGCCTCAAGTCCCCTCGGTCTACTAAGAAGCCTGGATACGTTCTTCTTTCAGACATCACAAGGTGAAAATCTGACAGTGCTTAAATTGCTTCTTTTGGATTGGACCAGTCATTTCAGTCCAACACTAATACACACCCCTCTACCAGTCCTTGATGTATCTCCTTCCCAGCACCCCACCCTCTAACCCTCCCCCACTGACTCTTCACCTCCAGGTCTGAGTTATCTTACCGTGTGTGAGCGGTAAATTGCACCCAGAGAGTTTCCTGGGGCTTTAGATAGGAGGGGAGCGCGTGTTTTACACATAGGCCCTTTTCGTAAGCCTGCACAGAGAAGTGTTGTGATGGCTGTTATCTCCGCTCCAACACACGCCGGACACTAATAGAAATTCGTTGCAGAGGGAGCGTGTAGGGAATGCTAAAACATCCCTGCATCCCAGGTCGCTGATGTGAGGGGAGGGGTAACTGGTAATTGCAGTCCCCCCATCACACCTTTCTGCCCCCTTCCATCTCTTTGTCTCGTTTCTGGAATGTTTTAAATGAGGGGGCAGAGGGGGTACCGGCCGTTCGTCTGGGGTGGCCATGGGAAATCGGCTAATTGAATCACAGAAAGTGTGGAAGATTGTCTTGAACCGTAATTCATTGCATTGAAAAACTGTTCAACCTGTTCATCTATTCAAAACATGTATTTTAAGATGTGCTGAACTCTGGGAAAATATTCATGTTTGGATACACGATTACTCGTTATAAACCATTCAACTCGGCTTCAACGATAAGATAGTGCTTGAATAAAACAACTGATCTGAGCCCTATGGTCCTTTAACAATGCTCTATGTTAAATTGGAATCTCTAAAACATGTTTTTATTAATTTATTGGCTTCTTATTGTATAGTTATTATATGAAAGCACAACAAAATAACCTTGTTAACCTTGATAATTATCAACCAGCAAATTCCGCTTGGCTCACCTGCTTTAAGAAACAGTAAGTTGAATTGGCCTGAATTAACTATTGCGGTATTACACTGTTTGTAAAATAAATATAGTGTTATCATATTTATTATTAAAATGTTATGTTCACTAGCTGAGGTAGGCTTCAACAGACTTAATAACCAAGCTAATGTTATGCGAGGCAAAACAACTACTGTAGCTGGCAAGCTCCATTTGAACGTAATGTGATAAACAAACTTGGACATTATGAGGGGTAGATTGTACATAAGATTATCACATTTATTAAGAAAGCTTTGGCCGGGTGGGCAGTGAACTTTCCTCACTAGCACGGTTAAAATGAAATAATTTGATTTTAAAGAAGCTTGGGCGTGCATGATCTGCATTCAAAGACGCGCACGTTTCACACAGAGCTTCCTCCACTAGTACGGGCAATTTTTGGGATGCCCATTAACACAGATGAAATATGATTGGCCCTTAAATTATAAGCAACAGCAAATACGGTTCAGTCTGGCAATGAAACTAAGCAAAAGATGGGCAGTCAGATTATGCTCTGTTTCGTATTACATGGGTTGTTTTTTCCGTCCTACGGAACGCTGCTCCCGTACATTCCGCCACTATTTAACCCTTGGCGGTGTGTGTCATTGGTCTAATAATATACATTACCTTGCAACCAAATGTCTTTAGACTTTTCTTCCACTTATGCATTTTCTTATTGATCGTTTTACAGGTAAACAGTGGTGAGCTGAAACATGCTCAATAACAAACAGGAGCACCTCGTAAACTGAATGGTATTCAGATGCAAATACCGTAGCTTGGGATCTAATAGGAGGGCAGTTAGATGATAAATCTAAGCCGACGGAGATCTTGGGTTAGTCCTGCAGTGTAGTGGTGCTTGGAGAACTTGGTATGCTTTTATTTTGACCACCACTAACTTTTTGTCAAGTAGCTCTTGCTTTTTCGGGGCCCCACTCCCGTATCAGACGGGGGGGCTCTATAGCTGTCGGAGGCCCCCTAGCGATCAATTGCCCTAAACGACCTCTTATGTCCTAGTAATGGTCATTGCTTTGTTGGTTATTTTCTTTTTCTAACAGCTATTTATTTGCCTGTCCATGAAGCCACTTGCATGAAACCACTCCAGTGTGCTCCATTTCCTGCTAGTTTACAACGTTTGTTCATATCCCTATCTCCACTTAAAATGTGAATGCAAGTTTCTCAACAAGCTCATCGTTGCGATATGTTCCATGAGCGTTGTTTGTTGTTGAGTCTTATAGCTCTACTTTGATACTTATCACTGAGGGTAAAAAGGGAGTTTGTCTTCTAAAGAAGTGGTTAGACCTGCACTACATCACTGGGCTCGGCTAGTTAATGAATAAGGATTGTTAGTAAACCACTTATTCTTTCCAACCTGAAACACTGACAACAACCTCAGTTTTACTTTGCTAAAATATGGTATTATGTTTGTTTGGTAATAATGTTTTTTTACAATAAAGCTTATAGCCATGGCCCAAAGGCTGTGCATAGTAGTTGGTATTATGAATGAAGGCAAGACAATTAAAAAGTATACTAAGTAATGATGATTCATTCGATTTGGTTTATTCTGACACAAAGAACTACCATTACATTTATACGCAATCATTACACTACTTCTTTAGAAACAGGAGTCTGTATTTTTGGCCTTTCATAAACACTCTTTCTTTTACATGTTTGCGTACATAAACTAAACATGCAAATTCCTTATGCGGATGCATACCTTTACTAAAGTGTTAGTAGGTGCGTCAAAACAGGTACATATGATTAGAAAATCATTATGGAGTGATTATATATCATCATTATAGGGTTATTATATGTCATCTTTATATAGTTATTATATATCATCTTTATAGAGGTATTATATATCATCTTTATAGAGATATTATATGTTTTTATATGTGGCATGTTTGTCACTGTGTTGCATCACCTCTTTTAACAACACTCAGTAAGCATTTGGGAACTGAGGAGACCAATTGCTGTAGTTTTAAAAGAGAAAAATATTCCCATACTTGCTTGATATAGGGTTTCAACTGCTCAACAGTTTGGATTCCCCTTTGAATATTTTTCATTTTATACTACTGCAAATGTTTTCAAAATGGGACAGGCCTGGATTGCAGGCAGGCCAGTTCAGAACACAGACTATTTTACTATGGATTCGTTCTGTTGTAATATGTGCTAAATGTGGTTTGACATTGTCTTGCTGAAATAAGCAAGGACTTGTCTGAAAAAGACGTTGTCTTGATGGCTGGGTATGTTTCCCCTAAACCTGTATATATTGTTCAGCATTAATGGCGCCTACACTGATGTGCAAGTCACCCATGCAATGTGTCGTAATGCACCCCCATACCATCACAAATGCTGGCATTTGGACTGTGTACTGATAACAAGCCGGAAGTTCCCTCTTTTCTTAATTCTCAACCTGTGTCCTTAGGTTGGGAGACAGGCCCTCTAGCAAGGAGGCTAAAACCCATGTGCTCTAGCATCTGTTGCTGAAGCGCCCTATTAAGGCTTCGGGGGGGGTGAGGTTGCACAGCCTCGGTTACATTTGCACTATGTTTGCTGTATATAACATTAGTCTAATTGCACATGTTGCTTGCTTGCGTTCTGAAGTAATTTGCTGGCCAGACAGCATCATTAAAATAACTTTTTTATTTGCTTCTGAGTTCTTAGGAGCTAACTGGAGTGAATATTGTGATGATATTGTATTGGGATTTGAATGGAGACGTTAATGACGGCTTGCCCTCTATTAGTGAGGAAGTTGTGGGGTTTTAGGGTATTTATCCTTGCCATTGTTTTTTTGCCTGACAGGCTCTGGCCTGGGTTGGAATGGCTGTGTGTACGGACCCAACTCTAAGAGATCTAGGATTATCTGTAGCTCCGGCAAACCCTTTCCACTGCTCTGCTCCTGTCACCGTTACTAATTACAGAGTCCGTCCACATGAAATCAATGATTCGGATTAGGTGGCATCATGACTACTAGGCTTATTTCACAGGGATTATTGTTTGTGTTAGTGTCACTTCACTGTGACCATGGACCAGCTAGTCCAACCTGTGTCTCTGATTTACGGGCTTGAATGGGTATTTCTTCAAAAAGCTTCTGCATCAACTCAATAACTGTGCAATTACACTGTCTGACTGGGTAAGAGAACAGAAATGTGGTTATTATATGATGGAGGTTTCTTGTCGAGGTAGTTGCTGAATACAGAGCCACTGGATGTGAAGCCACTGGATGTGAAGCTTTAGGGCCCTTATTTCACCTATATCATCTCTCACTCCCCCTTGTCTTCAGCCGGCTGACCGCTGGACCCCTCGTCCCCCCAAACCCCTCCTCTTCGTCTGCCAAGGCTGGGGCTGCTCTGTGCGCCATGAATGCTCATTGTTCATAGTAAAATCTCCAGAAGATTAATTTCATAGAGAGCAAGAGGGAAGAAAAAAAGGCTAAAGGGATTTTGTCTTTCAAATGTATTAATGCCTATTCACAGTCTGTCGGCAGAAAAAGGTGATACGTTACATTAGCAGACAGTGGATTCTTCTCCTTCACTGCTTTTTGCCATTCAAAATCTCCATCTATTAGCAGCCTCTCAGCTTTGCCTCTGATACTGAATTCACGCCAAGTGCTGTCTATGATTTCTGTTTTGTTTGCATCACAATACATGCAACATGAGGACATGTGTAATCAAGTCTGTATTTCTATGGCTGGCTCTTACAATGTCTTTTTTTAAAGCAAGTCTTGTTTGGCCCATGTTCAGGGTATCAGCTGTTTTCAAATGAATTACTCCCCCCATGTCATTCACAAGTGTTATGTGGCTGTACAGTTAGTGCTGTTCTTTGTGTAAATATTTATATATTTTTTTACACCTACAACAAGGTTAACGGCAGGCTTTGCTCCTGGTCTCATCTAGACAATATTTTCATAATACACCCCCTCATCTTAACACTAGATGGCAGTAGAAGTGTTCTCTTTCCCAGCTCTGGGTCCCGGTGCCAAGTGTGGGCCTACTTCAGACAAATGTTATGATAGGACTCCATGTTAAGGATCATAAGATGTCTGTACAGAAGGCTAAGCCATTTAGCTCACTTATGATGTGTGTGGTAGAGTGGCACAGGACAGTGTGGTGATGGTACACTCTAGTCCAGGGGAAGACGGATGAGGGATTCATAGTGGCAAGCTGCTGTGTGAGGCAACAGATGTTCTGTTTGATTGGAAATCCTTACCTTTCCCTTTATATTACTAGCATCTCCTCGGATGTAAGGCCGTTGTCGCGCAAAACAGCATCCTGCCCTCTACCTCAATTTATTGGATTTCTTGGAAATTGCAACAGCTGTGTGCTGAGTCTGTGTAGAAATAGATCTACTCTAGTTAGGCATATGGCCGCAAGCTTCATTACCATGGCTCAGATGCCTACTATATTGTGCTATATTGTTAGCATTTCTGCTTTTGGCTTGGTTTCATACAAAAGCCTTGTTAGAAGTTGACACAAATGGGTGTTCATAGCAGAGCAGTGAAAGCTAGCGGTTTGGAGCAGAGCAGTGCAAGCTAGCTGTCTGTTGCAGTGCAATTGTTTCCAACATTCAGGGACTGTACTGTTACAGGGTTAAATTGATCACACTAGATTGAGGACACATCAATAGGTAGAAGTTCCAGGGGACACTTTTCTGTCCTCTCATTGTGCTGACCTGCCAGGCGTGGCAGATTCATGGGCCCTGGGTTCTTCTGACCTACTAGTTATCTTGTCCTCAGATTCCCTGTAGTTTGATGGCTATCCCAGGCAACCCCCTGGAAAACATTCAGTCGACTGCTAACTACGGATTGTACAGGAGTTAGCTAGAGGATTTTGGTCCTTTTTTTGTCTGCTATGTCTTGTGGGGTGTTCAGATCTCTTGTGATTCAATGAATGCTTTGCAGTGTTGTCTGGCGCTGTACTTTGTCTCTACTCTTTCCTCATTCCCCTCTCCTCTCTCCAGTCATTCTCCTCTCCTCCTTATGTCTACCCTCTTCTTTCACTCTCCTCTCTCCAGTCATTCTCCTCTCCTCCTTATGTC
>JACXGK010001614.1:0-37609 GCA_016801125.1 Novumbra hubbsi | reverse complement strand
CATCTCTCGGTGGTTTATCTGAGAGCTAGCCTGGTAGTAGCCCCAGTAATCAGGTCAGTGCAGGGAGTGAACAGCAGAGTGAACAGGGCTTGCACAGATAACCCAGCTTTATCAGTAATTGTAATCTCAGAGCTGACATCTTTCTGCATGTAAAGCTATTAAGGTTTCGCTATCTGCGTCTGCTTCTCAGAGCCCGGAATGCCAGTAATTGCAGACAAGACGATGGCAGGTAGAGAGAGGGAGTTTATCCCTCACACGCTAGACGGGGGAGTTTATCCCTCACACGCTAGACGGGCGTACCCCAGCACTCAACACACAGCCTTTGCTCAGTTCGTTTTTCTGAGAGGTGTGCAGGCAGACATTAGGGGAAGTCCATTGCCTATACTGAAGTCCAGTTGCCTGCTACAACATTTTTCTTACCCAAATTGTGTGGATAACTTCAGTATAGGCTACTGGTGTTTGTGACCAATGCACATTTTGGATAAAAAAAAAAAAAAAAACTCATTCACCTCAAATTTACATTTCAAACAGAATGTTTAAAAAGACCCTGGAATATGATTTCGCCGTCCTGAGAAAAATTAGCTGGCCAATCAGAGGTCTACAAAAAGACGAGCTAACTGATCAGCTGTATACTTGCATATATAATTATGTGTATATATATATATATATATATATGTATATATATATACAGTTGTGCTCAAGAATTGGTAATATATGTACCATTATTAAAGAAAACATGCCAGTAGCGCTCCCCAACACATCAGTGAGCCACCACCATGCTTCACAGTGGGGATGGTGTTCTTTTCACTATAGGCCTTGTTGACCCATCTCCAAACAGCGCTTATGGTTGTGACCACGAAGCTCTATTCTGGTCTCGTCACTCCAAATGACAGTGTGTCAGAAGCTGCGAGGCGTGTCAAGGTGTTGTCGGGCATGTTGTAACCAGGTTTGTTTGTGGCATTGCTGCAGTAAAGGCTTCGTTCTGGCAACTAGACCATGCAGCAAATTTTTGTTCAAGTATCGTCGTATTGTGCTCCTTGAAACAACCACACCATCTTGTTCCAGAGCAGCCTGTGTTTCTCCTGATGTTACCTGTGGGTTTTTCTTTGGATCCCGAACAATTCTTCTGGCAGTTGTGGCTGAAATCGTTCTTGTTCTACCTGACCTTGGGTTGGTGTCAGAAGAACCCCTGACATTTCTACTTCTTAATAAGTGATTGAACAGTACTGACTGGAATTTTCAAGGCTTTGAATATCTTTTTATATCCTTTTCCATCTTTATAACACCCATTACCTTGTTACGCAGGTCTTTTGACAGTTCTTTTCAGGTCCCAACTGCTCAGTGCATTCACGTGAGAGCTAACAAACCCACTGGCAATTTATAAAATGTAAAAAGCCGCAGGTGTGGGAAATTAACCTTTAATTGTAACTTTAACCTGTGTGTGTCACCCCGTGTGTCTGTAATAAGACCAAACATTCAAGGGTATGTAAACTTTTGATCATTGCCGTTTGAGTCATTTCTGTTATCATTATGATTTAAAAAGGAGCCAGACAACTATGTGATAATACATGACTTCATATGATCACTATCCTTAACTAAAAGAACGTTTTTTGCAATATCAATCATATTATCAAAATCAATGTGTATATGTATGCATCCACTATTCAATGGTGGAGCTTTGCTCAGACCCTTCCAACACCGATATGCATGTATAAGTATATTACTTAAGTCTTTTTAGTAATTTCATAGTTATCTAAAAAACATTTTGTTGCCACTTAGAACATTTTCACAGGACTCTGACCTTTTAAAAAATAAAAACATTATAAAGGATTAAGACTAAACATTCTCCGTACCATTTTTCACCCAGTCTTCAAGGCTTAGTTTTTCCCTCCATATGTCATTAAGTACCCAGGCTGCCCACTTTAGACTGTTGAAGTCTAATTAGATTAAAACCTTCTAATTGGTTGTGTTTAGACGGGACTTTGTATAGGGAAGTACATTCAGGCTGTAATGAGGCATTACAACTTAGGTGGAGGAGCAGCCGCATGGATCAGAAAGGAAGAGGAACATGGCTTATGCTTCTCTTGTTGGGAGGCTTGCAGTATTTAGTTTGTGTTGAACGACTTGGTGAAGTGATGGACAGCACATCACTATCGGATGGAAAACACAGCCTGGCTACTAGGCCTTTGGAAACATAATGATATGTTGAGAGTGGACCCACAACCGATCCAAATGGAATGAAACATTAAAACAACAGGGCTTACTGTGCCATTATTGAAATTACAATCGCAGTGTAGTTTATACCTAAGCTTAAAGTAAAATTGTGCTCCATGTACAGTCATGCAATTGTAATGTACAGTAATGCATCGGGGGGTGGGGGGGGGTGTTCGTGAAGATAGACCCAGAGTAATGGGGTGCTTTTTGAGCAGCTGCTCTTCTCACGTCAACGCAGTTTTATTTTTTTCTGATCTGGCCTGGGATCTAGTCATCAATCCACCTGACACTACTGGATAGACTGAAGTCTACATTTCACTTTTCATAGCGAAGTGCGGTTTTCAGGTGGTGGTTTTTGCGTTTTGTTTTTGTTCCAGGCTTGTTCTGCCTGCAAGCCAATCTCGTAGTGAGGTTTCTGGTTCCCAGACACACTGTGAGAGAGATACTGTCACCAGGCGCTGGTGCCTGTTTGTGCGAAAAGCATCAACAGTCCTTCCACGTCAGCCCAACTTATTAAAAACGCTTGATACGTCTTGTTTTTACCTGCATCGTCATAAATATTTTGCCCATTGACTGATACCATCAGCAGTGGAAAGCAGATCGATAGAGAAAGGAGGGTCTAGCAATAACATTCCACCCAAAACCAGACCTTCTTTAGTCAGGAGACGGGAAAGTCGGCATCAATAACCTTCGACCCAAAACCAACCCTTTTTATTCAGACGGGAGCTGCATGTCTGTTAGGGCCCCAGCAACACAGGCTGTCTAACCAACATACTAATATATCTTCTAATATAAGCCACTAGCCAGCCTGCCAACTGAATATTTTGAGTGGAAATATTATGATTATTTGGTTGGGCTAGATGGCTAAGTTATTATTTAATGCAAACCTTGGCAATAAATCTTAATCAGTGAACATTTTAAAAACGTGCTGTACCTGCCGCCTAAAAGGTCTGGCCATGTTCGTGAGACACCTTGTTGGCAGGTATTTGAACTACGATTATAGTTCAGGATTTGATTTGAAATCATGTGTTTACATGCATTCAGCTACCAGGGCCTGTATGTGTTTTAATGTATGTGTTGTATATTGTATGTATTTGTGTGTTTACATACATTCAGCATCCAGGATTGTATGTGTCTTGATGTATTGAGTGTATGCGTTGTATACTGTATGTATTCATGTGTTTACATACATTCAGCATCTAGGACTGTATGTGTCTTGATGTGCTGTGTGTATGTGTTGTATACTGTATATATTCTTTGCCTTTGCTTCTTGGTATTTATCATTCTTGCAGTCGGGGCAGCTGGTTTTCCCTTGAATAAAAAGAACTGGAGTGCTTTTCCACAAAGGAGCAATACTGTACAGTTATTAATGGTTGAGATAGGAGGAGAGGAAACCCGGTGGCCCATATTCTACTCCTCCCCAGACAGCTCCCACTCTGGGTAATCAGTTTGATTATTAACTGCTAATTTATTGCTTAGCTGGGAGCTATGTGTTAAATAAATGCATCAGAGTAAATAAACAGGACGGCATCCGACAGAGAGGGATTGCAGGCATGGCTGAGACGACCACTTTCAAATGGCAGTTGAGCACAGCACAACCAACCCAGAGGGAACGGACGTGCGTGAACTGACAGAAAGCGCATTGTACAGGCATGGGACGTGTGTGTTTTTGACTTTAAGAGGGATTCCTCAAGCTAGGGTTTGCAACGACATGTGTGATTGCTTGATTTGCAAGTGTAGTCGTGGTTACCTGATTTGAAAGTGGAGTCGTGGTTACCTGATTTGAAAGTGGAGTCGTGGTTACCTGATTTGAAAGTGGAGTCGTGGTTACCTGATTTGAATGTGTAGTCGTGGTTACCTGATTTGAATGTGTAGTCGTGGTTACCTGATTTGAATTTGTAGTCGTGGTTACCTGATTTTAATGTGTAGTCGTGGTTACCGGATTTGAATGTGTAGTCGTGGTTACCGGATTTGAATGTTTAGTCGTGGTTACCTGATTTGAATGTTTAGTCGTGGTTACCTGATTTGAATGTGTATTTGTGGTTACCTGATTTGAAAGTGTAGTCGTGGTTACCTGATTTGAATGTGTAGTTGTGGTTACCTGATTGGAATGTGTAGTCGTGGTTATTTGATTTTGAAAGTGTAGTCGTGGTTACTTGATTTGAAAGTGGTTTATAGAAATGTTTTGTTCATAAAACCAGGGTTATTTGAATTACCCCCAGTAGCCATTAGATGTGATTGTAATAAAACAAACAATTTCTTTCAGCAAATGTGTCTCTATTTTCCCAATAGTAAAAGCTACAAAATATACAAATACACATCACTGAAAGATATGACTTTCTGACCTTACTGTATCCCTCTGCAATGGCCACAAGCTGTAAAACTGACTAGTTAAACTGACTGGACAAGACCAGTGATTATATAAGATTGAAGTAAAATAATTATCAATGGTGATATCTTTGTCGACACATGTGGTCATGCACAAATGTTCCAATTATTTTTCTGATGTATTTCGGGCATTTTAAACTGTACTTCCATCAGATTTAAATCATGTTAAAAACAATGTAGGACTATCTATGTTCCAAGAATGTGCATGGAATAACAGCATGGAATAACGCTGGCCAGATTAACAATATGTTTTATTACCACAAGGGTCTTCATTGTTTAACATCCATATAATTCATATTAAATCATTTGCATTACAGTATGCAGGGTTGGTTTGAGAAAAGCTGTCTTATATCTCCTCTCTTCATGGTTACCAGATGGGGTTTAGTAGGTGCTGTGTCGACCGTAGTTCTGCTTTCATGTCTCTCTCCATGGTTACCAGATGGTTTAGTAGGTGCTGTGTCGGACCGTAGTTCTGCTTTCATGTCTCTCTTCATGGTTACCAGATGGTTTAGTAAGTGCCCATAGTTCCACAAGGAACCTGTCACACTCTTCCCCTGCTTGTATCTCTTCCGGGTTGTTTACAGAGTTCCAGCCAGATAACCAGGCGTGGACAGACTTATTTATGAGGAAACCAGTGCTCGGCAAGCTTCATTTCAGGACTTATCTGTGTAATTCATGCTTGGCTGAGTACTATCTGCCAGCTCCAGATCCCCAGAGGAGGCTCTGTGGAGAAGAAGAAAGCCCATCAGATTGCCTTTGTCTCTGCGGCAAATTAAAAGAGGATAAATAAAAGTAAAAAAATGACAAGGTCTGTGTGTGGTCAGGGAGAAAGGGGGCTTAGCTGGGCGTCCTAGTGCTACTACAATGCTGCTGGTCCAATGCTTCATTTCAGAGTTCCACTAATTAGTATTAGTGATGGTGTGTGTGTGCGCGTTTTCGTGTGTGTGACCGTGCGTGTTTGTGTGTGTGTGCGTGTGTAAGGCTCTCAGATTGTGCATGTGTGTGTGTGTGTTAGCTGCAGAGTTAAGGCTGTTCTTTGGCAGCTTGCTGTATCCACCCACTGGGAATGTGTACGGGAAGTCAACGGCGTAGCCGCTAACCGTATGTTACATAGTGCGACTCGTGCGTTATTGGAGCGTGTCGGCCGTGCCGTCGGCTCGCTGTAGGTCAGACATGCAGACGGTGTCAGCGGCCGTGTTTTCGGGCCCGATTCTCTGCTGGAGCTTCGTGCCGCTCAACCCGGCTGTCATCGTGTCCCAATCGCCAGGGACTAATAGGGATTCTCTTCAGGCGTTTCGGCGGTGATTGTTACGGCTGTAATTTGAGCCAGAGCTGCTGTCGTGTTCACTGCTGGCTGGCTGTGGGTCCGGAGGGGAGAGGCTTCCGTATGACGGAGCAGACCCGCACACTGGCGATGTTAGTGTCTTCATGCCGTGTCACAGAACCTCTCATGAAGTAAAGGACAGGTTAAGCACTAAGTGGTTTCAGTGCCTCCAGTGATCTGGCAGGCTGCTGTGTTGTGTTTCCTTGATTAGGAATTTGAACCCTATTTTAAGAACAGCATGTTGAATGAAAGCTCTCCGAACTGGGATCTGGTGAACCGGGTCTGGTAATGGTGAACCGGGGCTGGTAATGGTTAACCGGGGCTGGTAATGGTGAACCGGGGCTGGTAATGGTGAACCGGGGCTGGTAATGGTGAACCGGGGCTGGTAATGGTGGCCAACAGAAGTGACCTCATAGTGTTGGGTGAAGTTGTTTTATTATCACCATGTCTGTAGCCCACAAGCCTTCCTCAGGTAGTGAAATCCTTCATGTCTTTGGCTCTGTGCTGTCTAGTGGCATTCTCAGCCAAACTTCAGCATTCTCACAAGAGCAGCACTGCTCATGAAATCAAATTACCAGCGCTTCCATCCTGCAGCCTATTTATTTAACACACCGTTCTGTGTTTATTAGATTTACCATTCAGCAGCCTTTATGATGACGAATCGCTCTTCTGCTTCTCCCTTGACCCTCCCCCTCTCCTATATCCACTGTGTCTCAGTGTTTACCAGACCCCCACTCACACAAACTCTCTCTTCCTCTCCTATATCCACTGTGTCTTAATGTTTACCAGACCCCCACACACACAAACTCTCTCTTCCTCTCCTATATCTACTGTGTCTTAATGTTTACCAGACCCCCACACACACAAACTCTCTCTTCCTCTCCTATATCTACTGTGTCTTAATGTTTACCAGACCCCCACTCACACAAACTCTCTCTCCCTCTCCTATATCCACTGTGTCTTAATGTTTACCAGGCTCCCTCCACAAACACATAAACTCTCTCTCTCAACCCACAGTCTCTGACCGTCTCTTCGTCTCGCTTCCCCTTTCTCACCATCTCGGTCTCTTACCTTTCAGCCCGCCGTAGGGGTGTGCCTGGGTAAACAGTGCCTGATATCCTCCTAATATCTCTCTCCTCTCCTGGTTCTGTCTGTTCCAAGCAGAGGGCTGTTGTTCGTCTGTATTAAGGCATGAATGTGTGCATTCAGGCAGGCCACTGCCGTGCCGCAGATCTATCCAGCTAGAAAATGCCATATGATCTGCGTGCTGATGGAGGTTATACTCTGCGTGAGAGACACGGGAGGTGGTTGGAAAAGGGGGGAATTTTCACCTCGGTGTAATTTGAGGTTGTGCATCGTTGCGTTTTGTTGTCTGACTTTTACATGCTATGCTGTCTTGGCCGGCACTGCGGGGGGGGGGGACCCTCCCTTTTCTTCCGGGCACACGGAGCACAGCCAATGGGGGGGAGTCTTTCTGTGCATGTTGTTTTTTTTTTTATCTACGTGAGCCTTGCCACAACCATGGCTTCCCCGTTGGTCCCTGACAGTTCATGGACACCAGCTCCTGTGACATCTGGTGTCCCTCCTCGGCACTCAGCTCTTAATCTGGTCACGCACCACTAAGCCCTGTGTCCTACCTTCTCCCTCTCCCGCTGATCTACCACTCCTCTACCTTTCCCTCCTCGCGCTCCCGCCCCAAGCGGTCCTGTGTGTTTGCCGGCTCCAGTCATAAGGGGCCCCTCACTAGGGGACACTTTCAGCACCCGGCCTGAGAGGAACGGCCAGAACCCTGGGTCATGGACCAGTACCAGGACTGCTCCGGCCTGACTGTCAGTTGTATGTAGCTTTGTTTGCGCCAGGGTGCGATGTGTAGCCGATGTAGTACTGTGTTAACCTCTTCTTCTTCAATATTTTCCATCCTTCGCTTGTTCTGGTGCTCCAACGGGATTTTCATGTACTCCTTTTTCAGTCTGATTTTGTAATAGACGGGGTGGTCTGACTATTCCGTCCTAAACGCTTTTTCCCTTTTTTCAGACTAAACAGCTAGAGCAGAAGGAGGCTGAACTGAAAGCGCTAGATGCCTTTTTCAAGGAGCAGTTGGCGCAACTGGAGAAGAGGGTATGATGCTACACACACACACACACACACACACATACAGCAACATTCAGCTACGCCCTACTGACCCTGATTTTATAATTCTCTTCTTCTACAGAACAATAAATCAATTTAAGTATGGAAATGGATTTAAATAGGGATTGTTTCTTGGCTAAACTATTAAGCCAAGCGTTAAAGTGTGAACGTTCTCTGTGGCTCTCTTCACTGACTCTGTTGGGTGAAATGGAGCCCATCTGTCGTGAGCGGCATCACAAATTCACTCAGTCGTCCCACACCTTCTATTGGCTATCCTGGTCACCAGGAACAAATTGCCCTTGGAGCAGGAAAAAGCTGTGTTTTTCTCACTTTTAATTTCCTATAATTTTCTCTGACATTTCCGTAATTGTGATTCCGGGCGCTGAGCAAAGGTCCTGAAAAGGGGATTTCACACTTTCCCAGTTAACCTGTTGGGCCAGTAGGAGGGGTCCTGGGGAGTTAACCTGTTGGATCAGTGGCAGGGGTCCTGGGGAGTTAACCTGTTGGACCAGTAGGAGGGGTCCTGGGGAGTTAACCTTTTGGATCAGTAGGAGGGGTCCTGGGGAGTTAACCTGTTGGATCAGTAGCAGGGGTCCTGGGGAGTTAACCTGTTGGACCAGTAGGAGGGGTCCTGGGGAGTTAACCTTTTGGATCAGTAGCAGGGTCCTGGGGAGTTAACCTGTTGGATCAGTAGCAGGGGTCCTGGGGAGTTAACCTGTTGGACCAGTAGGAGGGGTCCTGGGGAGTTAACCTGTTGGACCAGTAGGAGGGGTCCAGGGGAGTTAACCTGTTGGACCAGTAGGAGGGGTCCTGGGGAGTAACCTGTTGGATCAGTAGCAGGGGTCCTGGGGAGTTAACCTGTAGGATCAGTAGGAGGGGTCCAGGGGAGTTAACCCGTTGGACCAGTAGGAGGGGTCCTGGGGAGTAACCTGTTGGATCAGTGCTGGCAGGGAACAATGTCAGTTGTGAACTGTCAGAAATTTTATAGGTCAACCTATTGAGCCGCTGTAACAGTTAGGAAAGCAAAACTTATTTTTGCACAATTTACTGCTACTGGATGATGTGTTGGAGTGGTTCATATTCTAAGTAGCCCACTGAATGATGGTACTAGTGTAGGGATATACACTGTGCCTTCTGCATTCAGGATGACAAATGCTTTGGCACTCTTCGCCACAGACTGACTGATCTGGCCTCCACTGTTTTCACAGATTAAACTGCCTTTTAATAGTGACTCTGAGGAGCTCTACAGCGTAGTGTAATGCTCAGATGGCAGTGAACAGCAAAGCTAATTACGCACATTATCTCTCCGAGGCGGCACGAGGAAGTCCATCTGCTTCACGAGGGAGGTCATCAAGTGATGAGTCTTTGTTCAGTGGGCCTACAGTATCACGCCTTGATTGACCCCATTGGGGTTTAGTCGAGTGAGGAGGAGACATTAAATGGAATGGGCATACCTGGAAGTGTGCGGCGCGGTGGAGCAGAAAGCATCTGAGCGTGGCTGCCTTTGAGCCCATTGAGCTATTGGATAATGGAGTGGGGCCTTTCTCCGAGATTTGCGATTTCATTTTAAAGAAAGGGAAGAAGAAAATGTCTGTTCTCCCTTTCGACCCCTCCTTTATTGTTCACACCCAGAAGAAAGGAACGGACTCCTTATGTATTCTGCCATGACCGTGGACGGGTTTGGAATAGGGTCCTTTTGAAGTGGAGGGATAGATTGGTATGGGGCAGCGCACGCACCTCAAGGCTCACCGTACTGGACCTTTTAGAGGTCATGCAGACTTTGACACTGGTCATTTCCTCTGCTTGCCTTATATTGCTGTATTGATGGAAGGACTTTGTCACCAGCAATCTCCCCCAGCCACACGCTGCCAATCATAGTTTATCTTCTGCGGATTAGTTTACGTTTTAAAGCATTGCATGGTGGCTTGCAGATAGAGTGGGCAAAGCTTTGTTTTTCTATGGACTGCTCTTACTGTGGCAGTCTCAAGAAATAAGGATTGGGGCTATTTTTAGAAATAGTTTTCACCCTGCTACATCATTTTTGTGAAATTTATTCATAAACCTTTTTGTGTGTTTCCTCACTTCAGAACTAGATGGCATGTTCAGTCATGTGCTCCAAGCTTGGTACATGGCCATAGGAAAATAAACGTTTTAAGAGATTAATGTTAACAGTAGAATGGCTGTTCATGCTAGCTTTGTTATATTGCTAATTTGCCACACCACTGTGTTTTTTTTTTTTAAATGTTCCATTCCATGTAGCAAAGTTTCTTCTCTACCAGGCATGTGCAGTCGGGCATCTATCTGTCTTTTTGCCCTCCCAGAACCCCTTTGGGTTATGTTATAAATCATGGCTCTACATGTCTGGACCTCAAAGCCAGTTCCACACGGTTTCATTGCAACCCACTTATCAGGTTCTTATTTACACCAGGGACACTAATTGTTGAGTACCCAAAAAGTTTTTATGTTTCTTTGAATCCAGACGGCTTGCAAGTTGTTGGAAAGCTTTTAGTATATTAAAAGTGTGCTCTGTTTAGAGATTGGGTGTGCCTGGTGAGCACAAAGCATGACTGGAGAGACTGGTCCAGTGTCAGTAACTCCATTCATAGTTTAAATATTAACAGTCTTGCCACATTAGTATTGCATGAACACAATTTAACCTGCTTCATATGAATGAATATTGAGCTATGCATTTATTTATAACAAACCAGATGAATCACAATCAGTAAAAGAACTGAGCTAAATAACATCAATTATCAACCTCAATGATCAGCTGACAGCCCATCCATCTTCCCCTCAGGTGTTTAAGGCTCTCTAGACAATCTGTGATGATCACAGTTTATGTTGCATAAACGAATAGGCTAGAATAAACAAGAAATGTTAAGATAGTTATAACGAAATGTGTTTGTAAATATATTATCTCTTGCCCACCGAAAGGTCTCTGCCCGGCCTTGCCCGCTAACATTCTTTCCTGGGTGTCAGACTTAGGCCACCTAAGTCTGATGGAAGCTGTCACAAAGTGCTTGTGTGCCTGTTTGGGCACCAGGGGGCAGCTGTCTTATGACAGTCTCCTGTATTGGCTCAGTCCACAGGCAGGCCTCGTAGATTAGCACAGACTCATCACTAATTACCATGCAATCATCATAAATAAACCCTTAATACCCAGCCTTTATTCACCCAAGCCACGCAACACGCAACCGCGGGTATGATTGCAGCCAGTCATCTAGGCCCTGTGTCAGATGCCTCTATTTATATTTACCTCATCATAAGAATGAGGAGTTTGCCAAAGAGATCAGAGACTGGCAGTGAAATGTAACGCACAGTATTTGCTTTTGGGCTTTGGATGTGTTATGATGGACCTGGACCAGGGAGTCGGATGATGTTGTGGAGTTGGCATGCCTGTTCTAACTGCTGTCGTCCGGTTTGGTGGAGGTGGGTGGGTGTAGGTGGTGGGTGGGTGTAGGTCGGTGGGTGGGCCCTGCCTGGCAGACTGGATCAGGGAAGGAGGAGCTTCATACCCTGAATTCCCTTTAAAGCCATTGGAGGCCATTCGTGGCCTGTCTGCCCTTAACAGTTTGCCCCGTCTAACAGGTAGGCCACAGCTCAAATTGGATGAGAGAGCTTTCGCTGAATGTGAGAATGTTTGCGAAGATGCCACGCATAATCGCCTCACGTCTACATTCTCCTAAATGCTGGAAGTCGGACAGCTGTGAAAACTACTGGTTGTAAACAGCGACGTCCCGCTGCTGTTTGAATTAGCACAGGCTCTGTAATCCAGCTAAAGCCCTCTGCTGGCTCCCCTGCTCTCCATCCCGCTCCCCGCTTCACGCTTCTGCCTTTTCAAGGCTTTTCCCCTCTCAGCCCACCAGCCCCTCGCCCAGCCTATCCCCTCTCTCCTTCTTGTCAACTAGTTGCGAAGTACTTTGAAGCACTTGAGCGTGGTTATGAGATAATAATCCTCCTCAAATCCTGACAGCCGCCTTGACGTGCCGTCGGCAGGGGCCTCGTCCTGGGAATATCTGCATGACTCCCTGATCCGACCAGTTGAAGCAGCTTTTACCTGGACGGCCTCCACACAGCTAGACCCCTTCAGCCTCGAGGCCCACAGAGGCTAACCAATCACAAATTAATTTACTTCAAAGCTTAAGGGGAGACAAATGCATTTTAATTATTTCTTTATTTTTTCGCCTGGATGATTAATTTTCCCGAATTCCATACGGATGTAGGCACATGTCAGGGGCTTGAGGGGCCGTGATACCTCTTAAACCATAGGGGCAGCGTTTACAACGGTGGGGAGGGGGAGGCATTCTAATCAGAATTCTTTACAGGCACACCTTCTCTGCATTAAAACACTGGTTTGCTGTCCTATTGTTGTTTTTTATACAAATGTAAGAAGTAATCTTTGATCCTTTCACGTGAAAGTTATCTGCTTATATGGTACGTGAGCTCTAAATTAGCCTTCTTAGAGTTTTAAGGGGAGCATGTTCCATCTGAAGATGTTGATAGGCAAGACATGGGGATGGGAAAATGACCTTGAAAAAGCATTAGATCGAAGTGGACACCAGTAGTTTTGATTTTATCTCGTCTTGCTTTGGCTGCATAGAAGTTATGGTGTGCAAGAGACATGTTCCTTTATTGTCCTCAGCAACACTCGTAACATGCTTCTTGTGGATCTGCAAGGAGTTAAACCGAGAGTGTGGTATAAACCAATGGGCCTGAAGAAGCTACACATTCGTCAGACCACTCCAGATAGAATGAAAATCCGATAAGACTCTGAATGGATGGAACATTCCTCGGTTCCTTGGTGATCTCCTTGACTCCTTCTTGCCAGCCAGAGGGGATCCATCTGAAACACCAGATATGTCCTCAAGAGTGTCCTGTAGAAACACCTCACCATTTCTTTTGTTGTTTTTTCCCCAAATGTACGCTAAAGCGAGAAGGCGTGTGGGCAGAAAGCTTGGCCCTTTTACAGTGCATCAAAGCCTGGCCGTTGGTGTCAGCACTGGGATCGTTTGTGCTTGGTGGAAATCTGCCGCTGGTGGAGGTGTGTAGAACAATGCTTAGCCTGCGGCAACACCACGGCAAAGCCACCCTGCACAGATGAAGATATTGATTGGACTAGCACAGTGGAAACCGTCACTGGGGCAGGGTGGAGGGAGGGTGGCAGATGAGCTTAGCTGACAAGGTTTGCCAGCCTGCAAGAGTAGTCAGGTGCCAGCTGCTAGATTAGCGAGGGCAGCTCTCGTTAATACTGGTAGCATCGCCACAGCAGTGGGTTAGTCACTGCAGATATATTCAGGAAGGAAAAAGCAAGGTGTTGCACATAGCTGGTCCACTGTGCCTTTCCACCTTCACCCTATTTTCACCTTGATCCCATATAAAAACGTTACCTTTTTTTCCTTCAACAGAAAGTAAATTAAATTTCAGTTGCAATTGCACAGTTAAACAGGGGCTCGGTGTGACAGCAGTTTGTATATGGAATGATACAATGTTGTCTTTTATTTTATGTATTTTATTTGTTTTAATTATTTGTTTTTGCAATTTATTTATGCAATCTCCTTCTGAATAAAATGTTAGTAGCACATCATGCATAGGTCAAAAGACCTGTTTGAGGTCCTCAGAAATGAGATCACCCCCAGAACTGTCCAAAGAATTTC
Organism: Novumbra hubbsi; assembly: GCA_016801125.1. NCBI lineage: Eukaryota > Metazoa > Chordata > Actinopteri > Esociformes > Umbridae > Novumbra > Novumbra hubbsi. The sequence continues at coordinate 23,899 of JACXGK010001614.1, read as the reverse complement.
ACAGAAGACAAAATCCCAGATTAACATCAAAGGATCTACAGGCCTCTTCTCACAATCCATTTTAAAGTGCGTGAGTCAACTGTCAGAAATAGACAAACTTTACCTACGAGGGAGGTCACAAAGGCAGAATATGATGACTGATGTTTTCCAGTTAGGAACTGGGTAAACAACAGAAAGAAATGTTCTCTAAAAAGATAAGTCACAGGGAGTTTTTTGGCACAAAAGAATCACTGCTTTGTAACAGGAAAAAAAAACAATTCATACCAATTGTAAAGCATGGAGGTGGTGGCATTATTGCTTGGGTCTGCTTTGCTGCACCATTAATTACATATCCTATGTGTGTCCAAACCTAAATTTGAACTAAACATGGATATTGCAACAGAACAATGATCCAAAACAAGCGAAGCGACAAACAGAATGGCACAAAAAGTAGAAATGCATGGTTATGTAATGCCCGAAATGCTGTGAGGGGGCTTTGCCTACGAGAAAACCCTCAAACATGACAGCAGTACTATAAAGAAGAGTGGGCAAAGATTCGTCCCAGTTGATGTAAGGCACCAAGATACAGTTCAAAAGAACAGCTAAATGAAGTTCTGTCAGTCGAATGGGGGCAGCACCAGCCTTTGAATCTATTTTAGCTATGAAAACAAGCTATGATTACCACATATACACTGTTAAGCCAAAATATGTTGACCATCTGCGCCAACCCACTGAGGCATGGACTCAAGACCCCTGAAGGTTTTCTGTGGTATCTGGCACCAAGACATTAGCAGCAGGTCCCGCAAGTTGTGAGGTGGAGCCGCCATGGATAGGGATAACACCTTGAACCTTTCATCATGTTCCTCAAACCATTCCCAAAATGTGCAATGTGGCTGGGCACATTATTCCTGCTGAAAGAGGCCACTGCCATCAGGGAATACCATTGGGTGAACCTGGTCCTCAACTTAGGTAGGTTTTCATGTAGGTAATTGTTCTATGGAAATGCCTTAGGCAGTGCAACGTAACCTTGTGATGCTGACCCAGCTCTCCCTAAGTGTTCCAGTTGCATGGAATGTTAAGACCTGAGAGAATCCCTTTCGTGGTTGTGTTTCAGGGTGGTACGGAGTTGACACATGTAGTCAGCCACACACGCAGGCCGGAACACACCCCCCCCCCTTCCACACACACACACCACTGTCCTGCTTTTTTCCACACACATTTGGAATAGCCTTAATCAGGGCTAGGCAACAGGTAGACAAAGAAGAAAATTAACACTTGTTTTAAACCATGCCAACAAATATGTGCATGTCTGGATGTGAGGATGCAAACCAATAAGACATCTCCAGATTTCTGGCGACCAACGCCTCAATTTACGTCAATCTCTGTCCTAAATGGGTCAGTATGTTAGGCACACAGAATGTGCACGTGAATACAGAATGCTGATTTCAGAGAGGCGGCGCTTGGTAAACATGCATTTAATTGCAGGCTTCGCAATCTCCTGGCCTGCTGCCTGCATAATAACAGTCCTTACTGTAGGTTCCTAGTTATGAGAACGTCCTCAAAGCCTCATTAAGGCAGTTAACATTTAAGAAGCAGCGGCTCTTACTGGACCCTTCAGAGAAAGTTCAGAAGGAAGAAGAGGCAGTCAGTTCAGTGGTGGGACCTGCTTAGACTATCATCAACCCCGCCTGCCTCCACTCAGAGTGGAGAGGAAGAAGGGAAAGAAACAGACCACCATTTGTCCTCTTTGATATGTATCGGATAAGTGTGAATGCATACGAACAGCACTCCTCTGTTTCCACTTTCGGCTTTTTCCCCTGGAGATGACTTGTGTGGGGATTAGATGGGGTGAAATATGACAGAGCCTGACCCCGCCGGCACTTGGCCAATTGATGGGGATTCAGGGTTGGGGTTCCGCAATGCTCCCATCACTCATGTTCCCCTCGCTTCAATTACGCCCAGCTCTCTCGCCACCTCGCTCCCTCTGTCTGAAGAGGTATATGAGAAATAAGGGAAGCCCGTTTAACCTGGGCTTACGGATGGCATTCGGAGGCACAACCGTTACCTCATTAAACCGAGGCGCTGCCCGTCAGGATATGGAAATGCGATTCCACCTTGGCTGTCTGGTTCCCTGGCAGCCACGTCAGCCCAGTACAGAGGCATGCAGTCTCTTGTGGCAGTCGGTTGAGTAGCTGGCCAGTGCACACCTGATTTGGTTCTGGTGGATGCAGGCATGAGAACGCCTCTGTGTTATAGACTGATGGGTGTGTCCGGTGGGCAGTAGGTTGAGGAGGACCGGGTGGATGATGATGCTGTTGGTTGACGTAACGTAATCAAGGGGTACTGTGTTTGTGAGCAGCCTTACTGGTCCATCCCCACTCTGCTCAACTGCCTACTAGAGCTGTAGCTACCTATGATCAGAACAACCACTAACTTCCTGTGATGGCCATTAAGGACACTGTTTCAAAACCTTTTTAAGTTCCTCTGTGCCCACGAGCTAGGCGGTAAAATGGAATTGCATCAGCTCCAGTTGTTAAACTGCCTTTTATCTAAAGCAATGCTTTGGGACGGCGGCCAAACGTAAAACTGATGATAGTTGTATTAGTATTTTTATTAGCATACAAACATTTTAATTATTCATGAATGTTTTATTTTCTTTTTTATGACAACACTTTTACTATTTTTATATGTTTTAAACAGACAGAAATGCTTTTTGCATTGACAATAAGCAGTAAAACGTTGTACAAAGCTATCACAAATTGAAAGGACCGACATCACACTAATGTAAAACTAAAAGTTAAATGAAGTGTAATATACCCATATGTACCCCCACCCTCCACCCATACACCCTGGCCCACACCCTCCACCCATACACCCTGGCCCACACCCTCCACCCTGGCTGGAGATCACTCTGTCATGCTGATTGAGTTAGAATAACAGACTGGAAGCTTTAAAAGGAGAGTGGTGCTTGAAATCATTGTTCTTCCTCTGTTAACCATGGTTACCTGCAAGAAAATACGTGCAGTCATCATAGCCTTGCACAAAAAGGGCTTCACAGGCAAGGATGTTGCTGCTAGTAAGATTGCACTTAAATCTAACATTTATTGAATCATCAAAAACTTCAAGGAGAGCAGTTAAATTGTTGTGAAGATGGCTTAAGGGGGCCCCAGAAAGTCCAGCAAGCGCCAGGACCTTCTTCTAAAGTTGATTCAGCTGTGGGATTGGGGCACCACCAGTACAGAGATTTCTCAGGAATGGCAGCAGGCAGGTGTGAATGCATCTGCATCCACAGTGAGGCACAGTGAGGCAAAGACTTTTGGAGCATGGCCTTATGCTGAATCCTGGGCCTTATGCCCATCCTGAAGCCACTTATCTCCAGGAAAAACTTCAGGGACAGACTGATATTCTGTAATAGGTACAGGGATTGGACTGCTGAGGACTGGGGTAAAGTCATTTTCTCTAATAAATCCTCTTTCCGATTGTTTGGGGCATCCGGAAAGACGCTTGTCCGGGGAAGAAATGGTGAGCGCTACCATCAGTCCTGTGTCTTGCCTACTGTAAAGCATCTTGAGACCATAACATCCTCTGGGAGCAACTTGTCCCAACCATCCAAATTTGGATTGCTAAAAACAGTCTGATGACGAATAATTTCCTTTCCAGCATGATGGTGCATCTTGCCATAAGGCAACAGTGATAGCTAAGTGGCTCAGTGAACAACTTATTGAAATGTTTGGTTCATGGCAAGGAAACTCCCCAGGCCTTAATCCTATTGAGAACTTGTGGTCAATCCTCAAGAGGCGGGTGGACAAACAAAAACCCACCAATTTTGATGTGTATTGTCAAACTCCAAACATTGATTATGCAAGAATGGGCTGCCATCAGTCAGGATGTTGTCCAGAATTTAATTGACAGCATGCCAGGGCGAGTTGCAGAAGTCTTGAAGAAGAAGGGTCAACACTGCAAATATTGACTCTTTGCATGTACTTAAATAATGTAATGTAATTGTCAATAATATCCTTTGACACTTGTAATTATACTTCAGTATACCATAGTACCGTCTGACAAAAAGATCTTTGCAGCAGCAAACTTTGTGTAAACCAACGCTTGTCATTTTCAAAACATGTGGCCATGGCTGTAGACCAATTCCAATTACTAAATGTGAGATTGGAGGTGAACATGGTGGTACTATTCATGGCTAGTAGCAAAACTTTGGCAGCTCCATCCAGCTAGTGTTGCTCTACTCATCTTAATATGGTTTTGTGTGTGACCAGTTTCATTTTTCATACAGTCTTATGAGTCATTCTAAAAAACTTAAAAAACTAAAGGTAAATTACTAGGTTAATAACATTTAAAATGTTGGAGTGATGAATAATTAATAATATTCTATGAATATATTTGCATAAGAGCTTAATGCGTTAGAAAGTTTGACCCTTTCTTAGGCAAACCACTCATTATTTAGTTTTGCGATTATATATAATATATAAATTATGGATTCAAACATAAACATTCTTTCAGAAGTCTGACAGAGTTGATCCAAGCCAAAATAAAACAACCACTCAATAATACAATAAGACACTTTTTAAAATTGATTTTATTTGATTGATGTGCGTTTCATTACGTTTTTGTGTTGCTTTATTGAGAAGAGTACATCACCTAACCACTAACAGTAAAGTTTGGTAATCATGTAATGTATGTGTGTATTTTATATTTCAGAATCTGGATAGATACGACCAAACCAAGGAACAGTTCCACAACCAAGCCACAAAATCTGAAGCTCTTGTAAAGTAAGTAGATTTACAACAGTCCACCTGTATAGTAATGTTCCCAATTTTTAAATTTCTAGTGAAATTACAGTGTCAGACAATGTAATTCACAAAGCTTTTAAACTTGACAGCATACTTTTTTAGTGTGCATTTTCATCTTTGCTTTGCTGTAAATTATACAGTGATTGTATACCAGTTGCTCCTCTATTTTGGTTCCCAGTACAATTTGTCGTAATTGATGCTGTTGTCAGAATGGCAGACCAGCTTGTTTACAATGGTTGCTAGAGCATAGTGCTATGCTTTTGGTTTCCATGGGGATGTGTTGGCTCCCGTATACTTCGACAATACAGAGGAGTTGCATTTCGCCCTAATTCACAGGAAGATCAAATGACTCTCTCTGACTGAAATAGCCCAGAAATGATATGGTGCTGCTCTCTGGTTTCACCTTGTTACCATAGACGAGACATGGTAACAGTAACAGGTAGGTATGTTGAGAGCTGGATATCTGTTTTCTCCTTGTTACCATAGACAAGACATGGTGACAGTAACAGGTGGCTATGGTGAGAGCTGGATATCTGTTTTCTCCTTGTTACCATAGACAAGACATGGTAACAGTAACAGGTAGGTATGGTGAGAGCTGGATATCTGTTTTCTCCTTGTTACCATAGACAAGACATGGTGACAGTAACAGGTGGGTATGGTGAGAGCTGGGGTATGACAGGATTCTATCTCAGGAGGTTTTTCACCTGTGGCTGCGCTGTACATTGACACTAATGTTCTCTCGGAGCAGATTGTAGGTTTTGGGAATGAATGTAGATTGTTGTTTGTGGTGCTGTACAGTAGCCCAGCACAAAAGCGCGCACACACACACTTTGCCTACTCATTATCTTTAAAGTGATTTTCAGTGTAAATTAAAGTCACCTCAACCATACTTTTATGCATGAGCAAACAACCTACCTAGATAACAATTCTCCCCTTTTATTTTTCTTACTAGTTAAATACCAACATTCCCCTGTGCAAAGTCCTGTAAACCCTAGCTTTAAAATGGCAACTGTCTGACTGATCACCATTTTAGAATGTCCTTTTCAGCTATGTGATTATAATGAGTGTTGGGGACATTTCTTACAAATTGCTTTTCAATTTTAACTTTCAGAAAAGGGAGACATTTCTGTTTAATGAGAAATAGCAAGCTTTCCTGATAAGCCTTCTTACATAGCTTACCAGTTTACTTGCCTTTTTAGACTTAATGCATTTACCATTGCATGCTTTCCAAAGACTGACCTCCACTCTGCTGTGCACAGTACAGGGATACCCTAATGGCTATAGATGTTCATTTTAAATCCATGTGCTTTATTGCTAAGCCCTGATGTTAGCAGAGTGTTAAGCTCCATTTAGTGTGGCTACATCGGCATAGAGCCTAGTTGTTAACAGCATTTACATGGTTATGGTTAGAATTGAACGTCTGGTATTTCATCCCCATTGTAATGAGTTTAAAACTATTTCCACATTTATTTGGTCTGTCCTTTCAGACGTTTTACTACAGAACCTCCCTTTAAAATACAGTAATACATACAGTAGTGCCATTAGTTAGTGCTATTTAAGGAAATAGATATTCTGTCGCAGAAATAAAAGCACGTAATTCATTTCAAGTTTTATTCGCAATATAAATAAAACTGCGGCGATGGACAAAAGGTCTATGTCACATATGAATTTGGTAAATTTGCCCCCGGTAATTAGTGTACCAAAGTCAGATGTAGGAGTTGCAGCGCAAAGACAATCCGAGATCACAGTATAAAAGAGTCCAAGTGTGAGGCTCTTCCCTTCTGCCTGGTGTGTGAATGAAGCAGCATGGTGGCAGCTGGTCGGGGACTGCTGTAGTCCCTGCCTGCTCTGTGTTAGCCTAGCTCTGGCGTTGCTAACTAATGCAGGCCTTTAATCTGGCCTTGGAGCTGCTAAGATTATGTTACCGTGTTGCCGTCTGACGCTGTGTCGGCCAGGAAAAGACACCCTTTCAGGTAGGGGACATAGCAACATTCTGTCCCATTAGGTGATAATACAATCAGTGTGGGATTTGTGAGGTGTTTGAGTTGCATATTGAACTATGGTTCTAGTTGTTTAGAATCTTCCTGAAAGGACACTGCCGAGAACATCATGGGGCAATGTCTTCATGTAGGTAGTAGCATCTACATGCTTTTAGAAAAAACTATTTTTGTGGTGCGCTTTTAATTAGTACTCTTTGTGTTGGTAACTGGATTCTATTAGGATTTAAACTTTGTTCCTTTGTGCCAAATAATTTCCCCTAAATGATCTTTTGCATTTACAGTTGTATGTACAGTATTTAGGAACAACGTTATCCTTTTTAGCGAATGATTGGACATTACCTCAGAAAATGAAGAATTATGAGTAAACAATTTAATTTAATTGGTTTAATGAATGCAAATCAGGTTTTAGAATTGTTGTGGTGCTTTTTTATGAAATAAAAAGATCACAATCAGTGATCAAGTAATGATTATTAGGGTTCTCTATCATATCCCTAAATTCTACAAAATACAGTTTTGTGTAGGACATCAGCTTGATGAAACCAAAGGGTTCATTGTAATTTAGAATTGTTTATATACATAAATATATTTGTATTTTATGAACACAACCAACACATCAAGGCAAAACTAAACACAAAATATATAAACTGCTGCGAAGTCTCTTGTTTTTTCAGGAGAAAGCACTGACCACTCTTTGTACATTTTGTCTGCTCTTTTAATTGTCTGGTCTCCACACTTCTTTCTAACGAAAAATGACCGGCAAATGATAAATGAGGGTAACCATTTCAGAATGCTGACCCAATAATAAAACAGTTGATTAGATGAACGACATCCCCCTTTCTCAGCCCACTTCCTTGTACCGCCATGTGTATGTGTCTTCATTGAAACATCATTGTGGCTTAATGAGATTAGTCGGAAAACTGCAATAATTAACCTTTGTTGTCAACAATATGCGTAGGTCAGCATTTTAAATTTGTTCATTAATAATATGTGGGAATGTTGTGTCCTGTAAAGTTTTAGTTGACTTTACACACTTTATGCCTATTAAAAGCAATTTATGCTGGGGACACAGACCGCAAATGGGGGAAATAATTGCTACTTTGTCGGTTGAAATGGCGATTAGTTCCACATGACTCAAATTTGATTGTTTAATTCCTCAATCATGCCATTCAGTTGTATGAGGCAATCAAACTGAATTTTGGGGCATCTTGAGTCTCTTGTTTACCATCAGTTACGAGTTGGGAACATATTTCATCCAGACAAAAATGCGTAATTGTTTTTGCGAATATGTACTTTCTCTTTCTGAAAATGTTTTGCTCATTACTTTATAATAGCTCTCACTTTTGGTTGCGTTTTATACTAGTTGTTTGATGCAGCCTTCATGAGGTTGAGAGGTGGACCAAACTAAACTAAAACATGACTATCAATAATGTATTTAATAATTTCAGATTTTCACAGCCATAAGATAAATAGTTATTACTGTTCTGTACTCGTTTGTATTGAGTCACAGCTGCACAGAAACAAACCATAAATTTGACTTGTTGATGCATTTTATGACTTCTGTATGGCGCAATGACACACATCTTATCATTAGGAAATTGAAAAATAATAGCAATCCAATGACTGTATTGCAATGTGCTTTTTTGCACACCTGCAACTCTGTTAAAATGTAACTGGTTACCTACCAGAAGGCATGTGGGATTATCTGTATTTCCATGATTTAATGATAGCATGAATGTTGATGGAGCAAATAGACAATTTTCATGTAGTAAATTTGCTTTATAACATGTCATGTATTTTATGGGTATTTGCAAATGAACCACGTAATAAATGTATGTTTACTGGCTGTGACTCATCACCTAGAAATAAGTGAGAGTACTAACTAATTAAAGCCCTAACTTCAGTTTCCACGTGACTTTGCGCTATTGTGAAATACCAAGGCTACAGGTTTGAGATGGTGCTGCAAGGCTTGGGGCTGTGTTCATAACTTGTTTCTGAGCTGTACAACCAGAGTTTGAGTGGCACGTGGCAGTTTGCCTGGCTCCTACCTGACACTATGTGATGTTTAGATCCAGGTTTTAATCCCAACAAATGATTTGCCAGGAGCATCCTTTCCCTGCTTGTCGTCCCTGTGTGTGCATGCTGGTATCTCATCTACTGCCCCCCCCCCTCTCCTGGAGCATGGCAAGGCTGCCTTCTAATCTCCCTTTATTTGTCCATGCTGCTAACCAACTTAACTTCATTTCAAGCACGCATAAAGGTTGGATTTGGCTGGTTTAGCCCAGTCACTGTTCATGTAGTCTTCTCTTGAAAGAGGATGCGCCGATTACAAAACGCTTGGCCGACAAAACACTGCTAAGGATGATGCTTCCAACTTCAACAAATGCTAATTCAATTGTGCAACGGCACATTTCTATAACAAAAGACTCAAAAGACAAAAAACATTACAAAAATAAGCAAGTTGAATAGAAAAATAAAAATGATTTTAAAATAAAACAATATTTCTTTTTAGATTTGTCTATTGTTTGATAAATGGAAATTCCGTGAATAGTAAATGCGTTGTTAGACCGTTATTATAAATACATTACGGGAACAGATTGTATTTTTATTATTGGCTCATGTCAATAATTACAGTGTTTGGCTATAATCGGCCGATAACGATTGTTGGTTGATATTGATCCATCCCCACTCTTGGACACATGGTTCTGACCTATTCTAGCTATCTAAGATTTTCTATTCAATAGAGATAATGTGTTGTATTTTGGGCCCAGCAAAAGCTTACAAGTAGAGTAGTTGTCAAAGCACTCAGTCTTGGAACGTGACTGCTGGTGTGCTGTGTTGTGACATTTTTTCATTGTCTGTAAAGCACAACTCTTGAGCTGCCCAGACAAAGTAGTGTATTTTTTTGATAGAAACATTGTGCCGGCTGCACCATTATCATCTTGGCCACAGGCCAAGGCACTGCAGTTCTTTCTGAGGTGAACAGAATGAATTGATAGTGTGGAGCTCTCTTCGTTGAAAACGATAGACAATAGTGCAGAAAGGGCTTTGAATGTAAACTTGTTTTTTGATATTAACTGCACGTTGTGTAATAACTAACACAGATTACCTGATTAGCCTTGCTCCTGTAGAGTTGAGGAATGGATAAGAGAAGGAAAGAGGTTGTGGTTAGCATTGTATACGGTCAGCCACAGTTGGCTAGCTTCTGCCCGGTATCTTAATACTAATGTGATGGCATTGCATAGAAAATGTGCAGCCTCATTATAAACACACAGATTGTCCAGGAAGTGTGAAACAGGCACATGGCGTTATATGTAGTACCAAAGCTGTTGTTCATGATCAGTTGCGATGAGCGTTCTTGTGCCAATATCAACCATGCGGTAATTGGGACTCTCCCATATAAAAGATAAACACTTTGTAGAAGTCTTAAGGATTCACATTGCAACACTTGCTTCCCTCTACTGTAATTGTGAAAATTAAATGGACTTAAGTGAAGAGCTTGTCTGCCTTGCTGTTTAAGGAAGACCTGAATCAGACGTGACCACTCGTGTCTTTCTGCGCTGCGTCACGGCAAGGACTGCCATCTGTCCGCGTGCGCACGTTAGGGTTTACTGGATACATGTCCTTCGGAAGGGGTTGTCCACGGAGAGTGGCCCCCTTTTGGCTAGAGAGTCATTTTCATGTAAACCCGGAGGTCTAACGAGCTGAGCCTATGCTGGGGTCAATGTCAGGGCTGTCCAATCTCTGACTACCTGTGTTTGAGCTCCCAGGGCTCCGCCTCTGGACCCTGCCCAGCTGACAGGCCTAAGCGGGGGAGCGTCACGTGAAGGAGAGGAGGGAGAGACGTCCCCCACTCTCCAGCCCTGCGAGTGCGATTGGCCGGGGAAGGGGTCGGGGGGAGAGACGTCCCCCACTATCCAGCCCTGCGCAAGCGATTGGCCGGGAAAAGGGCGGAGGGTGTAGGAAACGGGACAGCGGAGGGCCGCACCGTGCCGTGCTACTCGCCAGCCCAGTCAATTGAAAAGCTGTCAGTGCCGAGGCCCTTGAAGGAGCCGAGCGGCTGGAGATAAGAAACCGGGACTCTGCCTCTTATAGGGCAGCCGAGCAACCGCCAGGGTCAAGGAAACAGGCCTCTAATCTAGTTAATTTCAGCCCCCCCTTTGCCAAAACATGTCAAGTGAATTCCCCTGAAGATAAAGGTTTGTGGCTCTACAGTGTACAGCCCGTGTGATTCATTTATGTATCTGGCTCTCGCAGTAATCTGCCCTGGCTTGGCTGAGGATGGGCAGATCAGTTATCTTGAGGCGTTGCAGTAGCTATTCTCCGAGATTTGAGTGAGCAGCGGTAGTGTAGAGATACTGTGCCTCTCCTCTCAGACTCCCATCTGATAACACCTGAAGTTCTATGAGCTGCGGACCTTGCACACACACAACCTCTGCCCTTTCTGCTTCCAGCCAATCACAGCCACTGCACTCTTTTGGAGTTTCTTATTGTTTGGGCTGCTTTGAATTTCCATTCATTTGATTCCAATCTCTTCCTTGAATATGCACATTGCAGGCTTGCTAATGGAACTTTTTGTAGTTGCTGTCTTTCTTTTTTACTATTTGATTTCTAGTCTTTAATTTTTTTTTTGCTTCTCTCAGCTCGGCAGACTTTCAGAAGTCTGCCTTTGTTCTGAAACTGCATGTTCAATGGAAGAGATTAAAAATAATGGGAATCGACAGTAATTAAGCCAAGGTCTAATCTCTTGGTTTTCTGTTATATTTACAGATTTTGAATTTGTAAATGAAGGCTCATATGCACAGCCTGCTCTGCTAAAAACGGCCTAAGCGGCTCAGTTAATATTTTTGATTTAAGACCTCACCTTCAATTTAGTTCAGTTCGGTTCAGCGTTAGTTGCAGCAAACCAATTTTCTGCATCAGGCCCCTTTAATAAGCCTACTGCACCTACTGCTCTATCAGGAGCTTTTTCTTTCCTGATGAAGGCAGTTTATTTTAAATTAAAGGTCCTTATCTTAGCAGCCCAAAGAACAGCGTTGCTTTAGTCTTTTTCTGCTACTAGCATGATTAAACAGAGAGGGAGAGCATCAGCGATGGGTTAAACGGATCTGATACATGTGGTCATCATCCCTTTAACACGCCTTGATGGGCTGTTGATGGAGCTTTATTTTCCATCCTGCTCATTTCTCCTCTTCCCTCTTAACTGTTCAGATAACACGGGCATCTCACGAGGAACCGCTACCAGTGGTAAATTGTGCTGGTGATGTGCTGCGGTGTTGATGTGATAGGAACCTTGGATATGTTTTAATTGAAATGCCAGGGTTGACTTGCGTGCTAAATCAAAGCTGAGACCAGGCTTTAATTTGGGTTTCAATTAAGCGCAGTGTCAAATGGCCCTCAGAGAATAACCGGAGTGCAGGGCAGCGGCTGCTGCTGGAGAGATGGACAGGGACGATGGTTTAATGCACAGGGCTTTGCTTAATCAATCAAATTTCATTAAGCATGGCAATCTGGCAATGAATCTGCCACCGCTCTCCATCACCAACAGATAGGAATGCACAGACCAATTATGTTACATATCATATTACAACAAGCTAATCCAATTTCAGAATTCAGACCGATTTGATCAGCTCTACTTAATTTGTTCAATTAGGAATGATTGATCCCTATTTGCACCATTTTAATCTGTAGCGGTACATTAGCTGTGATATATCGATGGAGGTGCTACTGTACTAAGCTCAGCATCAGCGTGTTTGAGTCACTGTCTTTTGAAGCCTCAACCACACGCATTATTAGCTGTGTGTCTAAAGGAATCTGGGGGCTCAGTGACATCACTGCTGGAAGGTTGCCAGGGTGACTGTTTCCCCTGCCTCCTCATGGTCCTCCTGTCGCTGTATCCGGTTATTTATCATCGTTGTGGAAGTCAATGCCATGCTTGTCACCAGCTCTTTTAATGAATATTCTCTCCGCCGGTAATTCAGTTTAACCTGTCTCTCCCCATCCATTCCTTCCACTGAGGTGCATAGGGGAAGGGAGGGAGACATGTACACCCTAGGGAATGTTGGTGTGTCTTTGCGTGTGTTGGTTTGTAATGCGGAATATTACTTACTTGATGTGAAACCTTCCTCAGGAACAGTTTCAATTCATCTGAATCAAGAATATTAGAGAATGTCAGATACCAAATAGCAAGGGTCGTCATTTAGATACCCTACTTTACAACATTCTGTCCCCTCAAAGTGTCTTCAACATCAATCACTCTAAAGAAATACAATGCTTTGGATCATACATGCACTCTTACTGTGACCTGTGGCGTTCTGTGTTCCAGTAAAATCTTGTTTAATTAAAACATTTTCTTTTTGGGACTTCCAGGTTGACCCTTAACCTCTGCCTGTTCCTCCACAGTGCAAGAAACACAGAGCCAGTCTGTATTAACCTGCAGTCCCAGATCCTCCACTGCTACACAGAGAACCAGGGGCAGACTCTGCGATGCTCAGATCTGGCCAAGACGTACATGCAGTGCATCAATGCAGCCAAGAAGGTCAGTGGTCTCAAAAGGGCCTCGCCCCCTGGATGTTTGGACGTTTTGTATGGCATATTTCTTCACAAAGAGCAAATGGAATATATTTGTTTTTTTCCCCAACCCTATGCGGTAAACATTTTATTTTTATCTGTTACAATACCGTATGTGGGCAATATAGTCACAGGCCACCTCAGTCTAACAACAGCCCAACACAGTCACTCACAGCAGGCCAAACCTACGTAGGCCAGACCATTATTGGACAACTCACCCCAATATCCTTTGTGGTACGTCGACACCAAGCAGTGTCTACTTCAAACTTCATCGACTTCATGCTGTCCATAGAAATCAGTACAGGTTGTCTGACTTTTCCCGTTAAAAGAGTCCGGCAAATCTATGCCAATGAGCCAAACCTTTAAGACCACTCACCGGTGAAGCGAGTATGTTGATCATCTCCTAACAAGGGCACTTGTCGAGGTCTGGGTAGATTAGATGGTAAGCAACATCAGCAAACTCGTCGTCAGTTCTTGTCGTCAACGCGTCAGATGCGGGAGATGTAGGAAGGAATAAAGACCAGGGTGACTTTAACAAGGGACAAATATTTTGGGACAGAAGACTGGGTCAGAGCGTCTCTGAAACGGCAAGGCTGGTGCTGCCAACCAACCGTAGTCCGAGGAGGGACAAAGTGGCGACGGGGTTCCTACAGCTCCATGATGCCCGAGGGCATGAAGGCTATCTGAACCAACAGGAGGTCTACCGTGGCCCCCGTCGCAGAGGTCTTTAGTAGTGGTTCCTGGAGGAACGTGTCAAAACACGCGGTACGTCTCCCCCTGCTGCACGTGGGGCTGCGACGCCGGCTGTCGCTAATGTTTCCACGTACGCACTGACATTCATCTTTCAATTGTTTTTCTCTGTTGTAATTTCAGGAAGCTGACGTATTTTAAAGCATTATCTTTCAAACATTTGAGAATGTATTTCCTGCATTCTGCGGTGTCTTATAAATCAAATGTAATCTCCACCTGCCCCTTTGTGTCTTTTCTCATGAATAAACATTCAACTTATGGTATTTGGTGATATGTAGCCCAAACCAATTTTTTTTTATTATATAGCCCAAATGAAACATTTCTGCATCATCTCAGGATGATCCAGCAGCTTCACAGGAACAATGCTTTTTCCCAGAGAAATCTGAGGTGACACTCAGACATTTCACATTTCTGTTGTAGCCCTTCACACCATTCACTAATCAAGGGCTTGAGGATTTGCAGACAAGGTTAATTAAGTGTGCCAGATCTGGAATAGAACAAAAACAAGGAATGACTGGGGGGTCCCTGAGAGAGTTGTCGTAGGCCAAATAGGTGCCTTTAGATTGCATTTTATTCATTGTATGATGCAGGAAACCACTTATAAACCACCAAATCTAATGTTTACTACCATCGGGTGGCCAGAGACGACAACATTGGCCACCCTTAGCCTGTTATTATCTGCATATCAATACTGAGAATGAACACGTAGGCTCCACGTGCAGCTCGGACTGTAGCTTTGGTCTTCAAAGTGAAGGGCATTCACTTATTGTTTGGAAGGAACATTCATGGGCTGCTGTCACTAGGATTCTACTCAGATGCTGCCTCTGCCTACAACAACATCCGACTCAATCTTGCTGTTGGATTTCTTTTGGTTTGTTGCATGAGGGAGCTAAAATGATGTTCATTTGATCGCCTTTGAGGGAAAACACTGATCTGTTACATAGGGCAAACACAGTGATATTGAATGTTGTGGGGCATGCTGGCATATCCTCTGCTGAGCAGTCCTGGAGGAGTTGAGTGAATTGTCTTCTTAGTGAGTGAATTGTTCTGGATTAGTCTAAGAGACTTAGGCCCATTGCAACATTCAGTTGTACAGTAACTGAATATCTCAACACCTGTATGGCTGCTTTACATAGCGAGCCATGTAATATACTATCTGCAGGAGTGTTTCATATATGTAAATAGGTCTGTGTACTTCATAAACTGGCCACTGAGGGTGACGCTGAACAAAATTGGAAATGCATGAGCTAAAATAAAAGATCCCGGAAATGTATTGTATACACAAAATGTTTGTTCACGTGAAATTAAGTTGTTTATATTGCCGTTAATGGGCATTTCTTCTTTGCCAAGATATCCCCTCATGACAGACGTATATTAAAAGGCTGATTAAACCGCACAACCATCAACCGTGTGCTGGAGAAAACAGACTCTTAAATGTGCAGTTTTGTCACAGAACACAATGCCACAGATGTCTCTCATTCGTGGGAGCATACAGTTGGCATGGTGACTGCAGGAATGTCCAGAGCCGTTCAAAGGTTGACCTGTCTGCAGTTTGGTGTTGTGACTGATTTCAGTTGGCAGATTCAAAATGTGTAAATTTGCAAGTAATTAATGGAGTTCGACTGACTGTTTAAGTAAATGAACTGTAACAGTGTTGGTGTATTTACCTGTTGATCCAAAAGAGTGTGCTTATTTCCTACAAAGTGAAGGTTGCACTTGTGGTCAACCACCTTGGGCAGATGTGAGCAAACTTGCCAAATCTGGGCCACTTAAATGGAGACAATGTTTTAGCCCTTTATGGACCTACGTTTTGCCAATAGGCACCTATAGGATGCGATATAGCTTAAAAGGTAAAGATGTTTGTACCACCTCCACCTGAGTAAAGTCTGGCACTCCTAACAGTGTTCTGCTAGAAGCTTTTCCATTCCTGAAGTTTGATCAGGGGTGCTGCAGCTCATTTTCTGGAATGCACTCCTAAAGCGTGTACGAAATTCCTTCGTGCCAATCTGATCCAGCAAGAAACTTCCTTACACTAACCAGACCAGAAGTGGAGACCCGGAAACCTTTGAAGTTACTCAAAGCGCACCGCAGATCATAGATGTAGGGGAATGTGTGTGGATCACTGACAGTAAAACATTGATGTTAACTAGACAAGCGTTCATGAGAAATCTCATGAATTTGCGTAGAAGTGAGCATGCTAATTGTTTTCTTTGGATGTGCAACTCGGACCTGTGTGACGTGAACATGTTGTGGGACCAGGCTGGAGCCACTCCACATGCCTGTTGACAGCTGTGGTACCAGAAGTCTTATTATCGGATGATTTCTACACGGTTACTGTAGGAGGCCGTCAGCCCAGACACACTGCAGACCTAGCCATACACAACCCCTTATTAATGCTCGGCAAAGAAAAGGCCTCTTCTGATCTATGTCTTTCTCCTTGTGTGTGTGTGTAGACAAATATGCACTTGTGTGTGTGTTGCGTATCTCTCCCTCAGTTTCATCTGAAGTAAATAGGCTTGGATTGTGGCGATGGTTAGAGTGAAGAAACCGAGGCAGGCCTTATTAGAGAGGGGATGTCTTGCCTCTGACACGTTTTCCCTCATGAGGGGGCCTGGAGAGCCGAGGCCAGAGCTGAGCCAGTCAGCAGAGCATGAGCTGGGGGCTAGGTGGTGGGGGGGGGGGGGAGGCGCTGGGAGGCGCCCACGCTCTCCCCTGTCTCGGATAATGAGTTGAGATTGCCTTATCCGTCTCCGCGCTCTGCAGGATTCTCAAGTCATTTACAGAGAGAGAGACGCCCTGACATTGATGGTGATAGATGTTTTGAGCTTCCCTGCGTTTAGCACAAAAGAAAGAGGGTGGAGGGAGAGATGGGAATGCGCTGGTTAGGGTGGCGTGTCTGATGCTGGATTGATGTTGCAGTGCGACATGGTCGGTCTGTAAAGCCCCAAGTTTTAGACCGCCGAAACTTTTAATGCTGTTTCTCCCTCTGCGCTCGCTTCCTTGTAACTCTCCACTTGGCATCGGCCATCAGTGGAGGATCTGGTGGTAAAGTCTGAGCTATATTCCCAAAGCCTCGCTGTGGGATCCATGGACTGGGTTAACCTTCAACCCTCCCTCTGGCCTCCACCTGGTCTGCCTCCTTTCTACTCCTTTCCTGTGTGGTGTCACTCCTTCATCAGGCAAGTTGAGCTCACTTTAAAGTGTGCAAGATTGTGGAGCTGATTAATTAATGCAGAATTGACCTGTTGGAGAGTCATTTCTGGAGCTGCTACTTGATTTCCTTCCCTTCGGGGTGCACACTAGTGCAGTGGTACTGTAGGCCACCGGATTGCTAACTAACCGCAGCTATGCCCATTTATTGATTTCGATTGAAAATCATTTGAATTTTATGTAACATAAATCTCGTTGAAACAACCAAAATATCGAAATACCAAAATACAGAAAATCCCCTCTAAAAGGATGTGTACCATAAGGTCAACCAGGCCAACGCCAATGTCTCTTTTGTGAGTGGACGCTGTGTTGTGTTGGTGCATCGTCACACAGCCGTGTGTGAACACGAGTACAGGAACTAAGTCGTGTTCACAGAACAGTACCACAATCCGGGTACCGTTGGCAGGCACGTGGTGGTCTGTGTGACCCTCCAAGGATACGTCTCCGTTTGTCAGAGTCACTAGGGTTCAAGTCAAGTGCTTTTGGTTTGTGCAGTGCAGTATACAGTTGACAATACCTGGTAAGAACCAATAGAAGTACACCGCTTTTGGAGAGAGTCGCACAAATCTACGGTACCAATTAAAAGTTTGACCTCTACCATTCAGCTGTGACCTGTCCCCGGTGGTGTGGTAGCTGCTGCCCCAATGTCCTGACCTATCAGAGTGTCCGATGTTAACAGGGTTGCAGCCCCGATGTTGTGCTGTCGTCTACGTGGCTAGACCCTGGGGTTACGTCTGCTCCCTGGCGTGTCACGGGTCTCTGAGACAAACACACACACCTTTCTGCTACTCCTGTGCTGTCAGCCTCACAAACTCTCTCGTTCTCTGTATATCTCTCTCTCACACACCTATACACACGTGCTGACAAACCGTCAGCTCCATTGTCCATCAAGATACACTCGGTAGAATTACTGAGTGCATTCTGTTCGATCCGTTCAGTCAGTTGGCACAGGCAGAATATCCCCAACAGCTTGGTTAACTAGCCAAGCTGTTAGACCGTTCCCAGTTTATGAAAGTAGAGAGACCGCAACAGCAGGCAGGCAAGTCCACCAATATACTATCTATCTGCTTTCCTCGGCCTTGGGCTGGCCTGGGAGTACGATCTAGGACTGTTTACAACATGATCTTGTTTAGTTGGATTCATCTTAAGTCGTACTACCTTTGGGAAAATCGGAAATCCTTCGTCCTAAGCATCCGTGTTATTTTTAGGTAGCCCGTTTGAGTTTCGCCGTATAAACTGTTGAGGTAATCTATTTCTAAGATGCATACTTTCAGGTTTTTCCGAATTCACTTCACTCACACAAAAGAGGAAGTCTTAAGCTGCGGGTGCTGGCATGTTATTCATTGCTATGGTCCAAACATTGATAATCCCAAATTATTTTGGAACATCCTAGCTCTGGAACCAGATATCTCTTAGAATAATCTGGTTGTCAGAGGGGACTTGAACTGCGTGCTGTACTAATACTTACTCAATCCTCCTGCTGCTCTCTTACCTAGATCTCTAGTGAATTCCTAAATTACCTACATAAAAATCCTAATCTGTAACACGCTTGTAGTGTGTAAATTCACTCTTGTTTCTATAATGTTTGCACAGAAATAGCTTGCTTAATGATACTTTACTCCCCTTCTATAATGCAAAATGCCTTGACATTCTGGATGACCAGCCATTCACTTACTCCTTGAGACATTAAGTCGAATAAGCGTGTCTGGAGGTTTAACCCTGAACTCCTCACAGAACCAGTTCGAAGCCAAACTCACATTTGAAAGTGTTGGCAAACCCGGTTCCTCCCGCTCTTCGCTATGGGAACCACGTGAAGCTTATCTCAGGGGCAGCATCGCAGATACAGGCTAATAAAAGAAAACAAAGCAAGTAAATCGGTAGAATTGGAAAATGCAAATTCACGTCTATAAAGGAAGAATGTTCTCATATGGAGAAATACAAAATAACTATTCTTGGATACATGTACGTATTGACTACCTCTTTCTGCCAAAAAATCCTTTCTCTACGCCAAACATCGCAGAGTGAAAGTGGTCCTACAGAGTCAAACCTAAGAATCTGGAGGCTCTCTCTTCTCCCAAGTGCATTAATAACAACAGATTCTGCCAGTTTTACAATTCCCTTTAAATGCCAGCGGCCCTTTAAACATGCAGGACTGCCTAGGCGAATGTAATCTGCCTTCCATCCTTCTATGAACCAAGATAATTCTGATTTTCCAAAGTGCATAATAGCATCAATCTAGTAGCAACAGCCCTAAAGAAGTGGCCCGATCCAATGTGGCCCTACAGGGGTACAAAGTTTCCACCCTCAAACACGAGGTCACTTCCACCTTTACTGAATGCAGGGTTTATAATAGTTATCCAAAAAGGTGAGAGATGTGGAAGAGGTGTTGTCCTACAGGCCTTTTTCTATCCTTATCAACGGCAATAAAGATATTAGCAAAGTCAAAGATTAAATATGTTGAATGTTATTGAAGCTAGTGTACTCCAGAGGGTGTGGTAAACAACTATATTTACATTTCAGCAGGCATTTTTGTCCATAGTGAATTTAACTAAGTGAATACATTTTCATACCCCCATTAGCTTTCATTCACAGCACTTCTCTGAATTTTTTTTAATATTTTTAACATGCCTTTTGTGTACTATTGGTTTTCAATAGCAGGTTACCTACATTCTATTTAATGAAGTGACCTATTGTCATTAAACAGTAATTTTAGGTATTGATTGATACTATTTCCATGTTTCACAACGATAGTTTAGACCGAAATTACTAGCATTGGATTTGTGCTGTTATTGTTCTAACCAGTTCATTGAACTTGGTTTTGGCATTGTGCTGACTGATGGGTACTGTTAAGGGGGGGCTGTCTGTAGTTAGAAATGATCACATCATTTAGCTCATTAAACCGATTCACACAATAAGCTGTAAACTACCTGCTGGATAATGTTACATAAAAGGGGGTTTATTGTTATCATAACAATGAATTATAGATTTCAGTCATTATCAACTAGACAATGTTATGTAAGCCCCATCCCCTTGTCTGTTTAATTAGTTCGACAAATACACTGCTGACACAATCACTTTAAAGTCCTACGGTAAACAACAGAGAGTACAGACCATGAGGCTGACCCCATTCAGTCGAGTAGTTGATAGTTTAGTTGTTCTAGTTAAGCAGTAACAAGGCCACACAACACCTGTCCAATTCCTTCCATGTTGAATGTTCCATTGAGGAGCTCTTCACTTATATAATCACGTGGTTGCATCAGCCAGACAGTAGGTTTATGGTTAGGGTTAAGGTTAGGTTAAAGATACACCCAGCAAATTGACTTAAAAAGCCTTGAATGTCCATTAGCCAAGGTTTTGAGCCCCTAAACAATTTTTTTTGGGCATGCCTTGACGGTTTGATTCCGATTTTTGGGGCCACTGTTACTTTTTTGAGAAATAGTAATGAGTCCGTTCTTTTACTTTACCCGTATTGAAATAAAAGGTCTGTATTCATTTTTATTACATTGTAAGTATAAGGAGGATAATCTTGAGTGATATTTTCTCATTTCCTAATCCATCACCCACCAGGATGCGGATGTCAAATCCAACAATCATTTAATAGACAGTTGTTAGTGTGCATGTGAACAGACTTTTTCATGTGTGAGGAGATCATGTGAGGCAAATCAACTCTATTAGCTTCTTAGGACGACATACTGTGAGATTGGTAGTACTGCATATCTGGAGGAGCGGTTGTGAGCCAAGTCAAGTCAGAAAAACCCATTGATCTTCTTGAATATTGAACATTGAACTAATGGTGAGGAGGGGACAGAATACACGTTTAACACACTCAATCAACAGAGAAATGATGAAGAAGGAGTCAGACAAAGTGAACCGGAGAGTAAGAAATATTACATCCAGAAAGGGGACGGGCTTCCTGAGCCAGGAGATGGAGGTGCTGGGAGTGTGAGAGATGCCGAGAGGAGTAGTTAAAGAGGTTAAGCAAGATGGGCAGCGGAGAGACAGGAGGAGAGAGATGCCAGTCTCGGTCCCTCGTCACTCAGTCTAAATGAAGAAGAATATGTGCCTGGCTGCACTAGGCCTGTACAGACCTCCAGGCCACTGTCCAACCTGACTGTCACACTGCAGTAATCACTGCTCCACACAGCGGAATATGGACCAGACCAGTAACACCTCAGTAGCTGAATTCCGTAACTACAGGTCTACAGCCAAAGCCCAATCACCGTCTACTCAGGAGCGACAGTGAGAGTGCTCCTTCTAAAGTGTTTTGTTTTGGAGGGAGAGGGGGTCCATTTTGTTTTTAGCGAGCACCGGGGTTATTTCAATGCAGTACTGAGTTTTTCTCGTCTGAAGGTATCAGGAGATTGATTCGTTTCTTTTCCGAAGCAAATGAACCGTGGTCCTGAATGCTAATCTATTGCGTAAACTTTGTTACCATGGGCAGTTAGAGACGAGGGCATAACAGTAACAATAACAATACATCAAATACAGGATACAGCTAATAGCCTTGGAGGGGAAACAGAAATGCACTTAAAGATGATGTATGATCTTCTGGACATTGTAGTTCATACACACTTTGTTGAGTATGCAATCTTTTTAAAAGTTACATCCAGATAATTAAGTATCTATTTAGTTCTACAGCCAAAGTAAATAGCTTGTCGATCGGGATACCGACGGGTACCGTAAAAAAAACAACAAAAAAAAAATGTATATGAATATAATTATCATACCTGAACTATATAAACTGGTGATTTTTATGTTTTGACCCAGTTCAGTTCATTCGGCTGGTCGGAACGTTGGAACGGAAACAAACTGCGTACTTCTTATCAGAGATCTTTTTAAAATAACCCTCACACCTGCTTTTAACACATGCCCGGTTTAAGAGCACAAGTGGGGCACAAAGACACGTGGTACCACAAAGTTTTACTGTCTAGTGGCACTTTACTTTCTTCACTCCGTCGTGTTTCAGTCATTCCTGCTCGGGCAATTCCACGGGTTAGTGTTCCGTCCGTGTTCGGGGCGAGGAGGCTGTCACGTTTCTGTGGCCGGTCTGTTATGACTCCCGTCGCTGTCCACTGCAAAGGGTGACCGTGGTGACAGGCGGACCTCTGCCCCTGTCAGACTAGAACCGGTCCGGTGTGTTTGGCGGATGAGCCCTCGTTCTGCTCTCCGGCCCCTCAGCAGAGCCTCATTAACAAGGCAGGAGCCAGCCTGGGCAGGGTTCCGTGGTCCTAATCACCAGCTCTCTATCTGACTGCCACGCACACGAGCACTCGGCAACACCCGGCGGAGGCCTAGTCAAGCAGGCCTGCAGGGGAGAATCATTCCAATTATTTCAATGTGAATCCCCAGCTCCGAGAGCGTGCTGCAGTGTGTGAAGTCAGAAAACGGCAGTCAGAGGTTGGAAACTTGGGCCATGCTCTCTCCTCTTGTATGTTTGGAGAGGGAGAGGGGGAGAGGGAGAGGGGGAAAGAGAGAGATATCCAGGTGATGCCAGTGTAAGGGAGTAGCGTCATTTAAGTGGGCAGGAGCTGTATTGTGTGTGTGTGTGTGTTTTTGACCACCCTGGATATTTCTCTTTTATATTTCTTTTACTTTTTTTCTTTTTCACACTCACAGTGGGGTTATTGATTTCATTTTCATATTTTAAGTGGCGTCGTGGTAAACAGCCTTTCCCTCCTTTCAGACATGAATTGAGGCAGGCTCGGAGAAGCAGCCAATCAGACCCAAGACCATTCTATTTCTGTTGCCATGGCGTCACCTTCCTGTGTGCCACATTGTTTACAGACATAACTGTGACTACTGAATAACTTGGAGCGCCAGGGAAAGTTTATTTCCAATTGAGTCCAACTATTGTAAACCTTATTTAATGTGTTTTAAAATGGTTATTTGTGGTGTTTGAGGCCTGTGTATTGTTCACGGAAAGGAAATTGCACACTGGAACCCTCTCTGGGCCATTATCCTATCTGTTATAATGGAAGATAGAAGGCGCGTCACAAACCTCATCATTGTATATTCCTTTCACATAAAGAAAGCTGTGAGGTAAATGTATTGGTGGTTGATATTTTACGCTGTTCACATCTCGACTTGTTGGCTTTCAAATCAGTCAATGTATCATTGAAAACACCAAGGCCTACAAACTTGAAACCTGGTCTCTTTGATGTGTAACCACTACAATCACAATGGTAATGTTTTCACCCAGGAGCTGATTCAATGCAATTTTCTCCCATTAACATGATCTGTCTTTTGTTTCTCAGTGTATAATTTAATTAGCAGGGACTGTTGGCCTTTGCTCTTCAGTACAATAGCTCTGCGTCAATGGGAAATATATTCACTTATTGTTGTTCACCCTGTTTTGTCATTAGGGATTATTGAAACGTTTACGCTGCTTGGTCTTCTACATGTATTGCCAGGAGAGTGTGTTGGTTCTCCTCTTCCGGTCTCTGTCTTCTACATGTATTGCCAGGAGAGTGTGTTGGTTCTCCTCTTCCGGTCTCTGTCTTCTACATGTATTGCCAGGAGAGTGTGTTGGTTCTCCTCTTCCGGTCTCTGTCTTCTACATGTATTGCCAGGAGAGTGTGTTGGTTCTCC
>JACXGK010001613.1:54167-66699 GCA_016801125.1 Novumbra hubbsi | reverse complement strand
AGACACACACACGCACACACAAACACACATAATTAAAACCATATATTTTTCTAATAACACACTCCTCTTCTTACAACACAACCCTCAAGTGTCCACCCTCAACACACACATCAAATGCAGCTTAGCCAGAGGTAATACAGCAACTACCCTGGAGGTCAGACACCCCCCTCTCCACACACACACAGGCACTGCTCTCTCTATCCCTCGCTCTGACACACGCAACTAATGAACACACTTCAGATACATAGATAGGGCCTGTATAATGTAAATTGATCAATATTGAAATATTCACACAAGCATGTTCAGTCAGATGTTATTTTTTTCAAACTACATCACAGAGTTTCTTACCTTGCTGGAGTGATGGGGTGATAATCTCAGTGGGATTTCTGGCATCTCTTGTTTCTAGCAATCCTCTGCAAATCAGGTTGGTATTCAGTTGTAGCCACTCGGAGCAGTTCCTTTACGTGAGTGTCAGTCAGAACAGACCGATGCTTGGACTTCACGTGTTTCAAGGTAGAAAACAGAGATTCGCAGACATATGTTGACGAGAACATCGACAGCAGTTTGAGGGCATCTCTTTTTACACACAGGTATTTTTCAGTTGGCACAACTCTCCAAAACGCAACAGGGCCTTCTTTCAAAAGAGATTTCAGTCTGTCATCCTCGCGTAGCTCAATCATCTCCAGTTCACTCGCTGCCTCATCAGTGACAAGAGGGAATTTGAGGCAGTCGGCCTCTGCATTAAAAGGGTCGATGAGAAGAGCGATCTGTGGTCTTTTCTGCTGCAGGTCCTCAAAACGCGAAGTAATGCTCCCGTGCAGTTGCGCAAGCATTTTCACGTACTGAGCTATATTCATATATGCGCAACGAAGGAAAATGGGACAGATTGCCATTTTGAATGTGCACTTTGAACAGCTTCACCTTGTTAACAAAGGAGAATACACTTTGTGCCAGATCAGGAAGAGTTTTTAATTTCCCCTGCAGGTCCAGGTTTAGTTTGTCCAAGTGTGAAAGCATGTCCACTAAAAAAGCCAAATCCATAAGCCATTTGGGGTCTGAGAGCTGAGGGTAACTTTTGTTCTTTTCTGCCATAAACAATTTTACTGGTTCCAAAAGCTCCAAAAAGCGTGAAACTACTTTACCTCTTAAGAGCCATCTTACAGCGCAGTGCAGTGGCAAGTCACCTGGCAAGTCACCTGGCAAGTCTCAGCAATGAGATTTTTGAACTGTCGGTGAGTAAGGGCATGCGTGCGGATGTAGTTCACAATCTCCATCATAGTTTTCATGACGTGGTCTAAATTCAGTGTTTTAGACATGAGTTGCTCCCAGTGGATGATGCAGTGAAAATTCAAAAAATCGGGGAAGAGGTCATCACCCTTACAAAGGCCCACAAGTCCGTTCACAGAACCAACCATCGATGGTGCTCCATCCGTGGCTATTGCAGTGAGTTTTTCTAAAGACAAAATCGCTGTTTTGAATACTTCCATCATTGCTTCTTTTACGTCAATGCCGCAAGTTCTGTCTTTTAATGGGACAATATCGAGAAGCTATTCTTTCACCACGCAGTCCTTAGAAATCATTCGTACAAATATTGCCAACTGTGGCTTGTCCTGTATGTCGCATGACTCGTCTAATGCTACACTAAAATAAGCACATGCGTTCAGGTCTGCATGTAGATCAGTTTCAAGCGCATTATTTATGTCTGATATTCTGGTTTCAACTGTGTGTCGTGACATCTGTGGATGATTTTAGTTAAAATTAGATATTAGATGTGTGTGTGCTATTAGAAGCAACTGTGCCAGTAGGGCGTATACTCAGAAATTAGCCAGCTGGAGGCCGTAGATATATAATAAGTACATTCCAGAGGTAGGACTATAAGTCAAGAGATTAGAGGCAAGGACATAGCATGTATAGGAGGACAGGTTTATTGCCTTTTTTAGCTGGACCCACAGATGCAGACAAGGAGGAGGATGGAAACGAGCTAGCCATGTTCAGATCTACTGGTGCCAGCCTACCCCCTCAACTGTCTTCTTCGTCGGCCTCCAAGGCCATCAGAGGGCCCCACGGATGGAGATGGGGGCTGCAGGACGGGACACGCCCACCCAGGAAGCGCGCTCATCAATTCCGATACAATGACTGAGGGGGGGAATAGGCTACATTAATGTGTCCGATGTGAACGGACTTCAGATCTTCCTAGCTGTATTTTGGGGAACGATCTCCAGATATATCTGTAATAAAGGCGTTTACTTTGGAAATAGCTGACCGTGTGGACATTCTCTGATTCAGGACTCGGGGGAAGTAGTTTGAATTCTACACATCTGGAGATCAGTGATGGAATCTTTGAGTTGTTTGTTATCTGGAGCCAAAATGTCAATTAAATCTACAAAACACTGTTTTAAAAACTCGCCTTCGTTGTATAGTTTTTTAGCACGGGCAATATTCCACGCTACCTAATAGGATGCAATGCTCACAGCTTCTCCACGCTTGGTCAATTGCTGAAACATTTGAGACTGTCTTTTTACCTGGCTTTTCAATGTGCTAAATTTTTGCTTCCGTAGTTCAGTACCTTTGGGGAATTCCTTGTCAATATTAGCATGGAGTGTGCTAAAATGAGGCTGAAGGTTTGAAGCCTTGAAATGTGATATCGTGGTACGGCATAATAGACAGAGCGATTTGCCATTCCGTTCAATAAAAAAGTAAGCATCTTCCCATTCTTCCAGAAATGTCCTGTGTTCATCTTCATATTTTCGTTTAGCTTTGCATTTTGCCATTTTTACAAAGAGGGTAAGTCTTTGTAATCATATGCATAATTGTCTGCATGCATATAAAATGTTTACCTAATTTCCCGGCATGAGACGTAATCCGCGCATATGATTGGCGGTCACTTACGTCTCTGGCGCAGCATAAAAAACACCCAATCTGTCAAATTAATTTATTAATTTTAAAATATTATTTCTTTTTAATAACCCCTGATGGATTTAAGTGTGTTTGAGATAAAAAAAAGAAAAGAAACATGAAACGAGGCAAAGAGCCTCAGTATATAGAAAATATGATAACAGGCAAAGAGCCGCATTCTTATTGGTCGAGAGCCGCGTGTTCGCCACCCCTGCTCTAATAGGTTAGTCTTAGGGAATTGCATTGTGCTCATGGTTTCTTTGTTTCTGTGCTTGAGCTAGTAAAGAATGCACTCATCCTCCACCTAAAGACTGCATCGCAAATCAATAGATTTAGTCTGAAGTCATGTCTGGCAGAGCTCACAAGTTTGTTTCCCTGAACATTGAAAGCTGACTTTACATCTCCTTTTTGCAAATGCATAACAATACTGTCTGCTGACCAGCTGGTCTACTTTAATTTTTCCATAAATTGGGTTGTGCGTTCAACATATATTTTGTTTGTGGCTACCCAGAATTTAATGCCAAATTTGTTGGGTTGATTGGCAATTTATTGTGTAACGCTAAACCGCGCCTTGATGGGAAAAAGTTTACAGTTATTTGACCAAATCAATAGATTTGGTCTTAAGTCAAGCCGCTAATACGTCTGGCAGACCTCACAAGAAATGATGAATTATGCTTTTACACTTTATAAAAATATGGAAAATCTTAAGAAATTGCTTAATTTGAACAGATTATTTTATTTAATATACATTTATTTGTTTTTGTTATGACGAAAGACACAAAATCTTGAATCTATAGTTACATCACATTATGATGACATTTTCTGTATCAATGTATGTTTGTAATTGTTTCATTTAACAGTTAACTGGGCTCCAATCATGATGGACATCAATAATATTTAGATTGCAAAAAATACATGTTCATTGATTATTTTTCCTAATATATCCTTCATGAGTTACCTGTGACGTGGAATTAAAGGAGACCAAACTGCAGGTAGGCGATCAAAGTGATAGGTTTTATTTACCTATAGTTCTCGGTCAGAGTAACTAACTCTACCGGTAATCAAAAAGGAATAAGTGACGGGTTGTGGAATCCGCCACAGAGCACCTCGGTGCTCTAACACGAAACAGGAAGACAATAACGAACGCAGAAACAAGACACATGAGGGATTATACACTCAGGTAATGAGCAGCAGCTGTCTGGAATCAGGGAGGGATGCGTTCACAGGACATGGGGAACAAGACAAACACGAACGGTGGTGCCTAGAAGGCCGGCGACGTCGAACGCCAGGGAGCTACGCGAACAGGGGAGTGGCCGCCAGTAGGCGGAGACGTGACATCCACTCTATGTTAGTGCTGGAGTGTGGACCAGATTAAAAAATAAATTACCCTATTTTGCTTAGGAGCCCCAAAGGTTTCATGTCTGTTAGTTTTACATAGAATGCTCACAATAAACACAAACTGTATCTGGCAGTATGAAGCAATGCCGTGCACTCCTGGCTTTGTAAGCGGTTAACTTTTGTTCTAGATATGAAACACAAACTGAAATAACATCAGCATTAACAGCTGAGCAGGGCGCTGTGGCTTTGTTGGTTAAAGTGCCTGTCTAGTAAACAGGAGATCCCGAGTTTGAATCTCAGCAGTGCCTTTTAAAATTGCTTCAAGTCTTTCAATTGTGATTTTCAGAAAAAGGCGCAGGGGTGCACCTTGCTGTCACCAGTGGATCGCTGAGACAGGATAGCGCCTACCCCGGTATCCGACGCATCCACCTCCACTAGAAACTGTAAGGCAGGGTCCGGTTGGACGAGGATAGGCGAGGAGGAAAAACGGTTCTTCAATTCCACAAATGCGGACGCGGCTTCCTCAGACCAACGAAAAGGGACCTTCACAGAGGTGAGAGATGTGAGAGGCGCGGCCACACGGCTATAGTTCCTGATAAAGCGACGGTAGAAATTGGCGAACCCCAGGAATCGTTGTAATTGATTCCGGTCCGTGGGCACAGGCCACTCGGTGACACCAGCCATCTTAGCAGGATCCATTTCAACCCGTCCCGGGGAGAGGATATGTCCCAGGAATTGAACTGTAGTGACGTGGAACGTGCTCTTTGTCCACCAGAGGGTGCAGTTGGACCAGTAGCGCGCAGGTCAGGGTGGAATCCTGACAGGATCTGTAAGGTTCAGAGTGATGTTTGGAACCCAATTGCACGACAATGGTGGAGTGGTGAGAACTGACCGTTCATAATGCTTACTCTAAATAAGACTATAGCAGAATGGTTAGGTGGAGGTAATAAATGCTACGAAGCACTAAGAAAACAAAAGGCTTGAAAGCCAAACTCTACAGAGTAAAGTAGGTCGAATAACTAGATACGTAGCCGGGATAAAACTGGCATAGTACTTGGTTTGAATCGACAAGGGGAAGTCGAAAAGCAGGAAGCTAAGTAGGGTGGATAATGAGTTCATGAGGGACAGGTGTGTGGAGAGGCCAGGTGCTTAATGACTGGGAGTGGTTTGATTGACAGGCGCACCGCGCTCATTGTCCACCAGAGGGTGCAGTTGGACCAGTAGCGCGCAGGTCAGGGTGGAATCCTGACATGTGAAATATGAACAATATGCGGGCTGAGAATATTGTTCAGATAAACGATTGATTGTGCAGAAAAACACTGAAACAGATAATCACCAGGGAATGATGACACATCCTTGTGTGGTCTGATCACCCTCTCCCGACAGATTTCTGCAGAGTATTTGTGCTTTAATATCAACTGGCTCTTCAAGAAAAGACACACCATGTCTTACACCTCCTTCAGTCTGCAGGCTTCAGCTGAAGAGGAGGAGAAACTCAGGGTTGGTTGAAGAAAACCTGCCGGCAAGCAGGTTAGCTTTACAAAGTATGTTGCCAAAGTACATATTGCCAAAGTACAGTCACAAGGTTTGAGCAAAATATTAGCAAGAACATCAAAATATATATATAATTATATATTAACAACAGGGAACTAAACATATTGCATATTATACATGTTATCAATCATTTGTGACAATAGTGTAACAGTGAGACAGGTGAGTTTTTGGTCAGACACTGTCTGTCAATTTGAGGCATGCAGCAACATACTGCGATGCCAGTACACAGCTATCTGTGTTCTCTCCTAAAAGGATAGGCAGCTTGTCCTCATCAGG
Organism: Novumbra hubbsi; assembly: GCA_016801125.1. Classification (NCBI taxonomy): domain Eukaryota; kingdom Metazoa; phylum Chordata; class Actinopteri; order Esociformes; family Umbridae; genus Novumbra; species Novumbra hubbsi. Next base: position 60,636 of record JACXGK010001613.1, on the reverse strand, counting down.
AAGATCTCTAAAGCCTTTAATGATCCCTTCAAGTGTGGGGAAATGGTTCTCTGATATTTTTTACATTGTGTTAGGAAATGTAGCTCTGTCTCAGGTTTTAATATGGTACAGTGATCACACAACCATTCCTTTATGGGGAGCCAGGTTTTTCTGAGCCTACCCTTCTCGATGGAGAGGCTGTGTTCTCTAAGTCTATAGTTGGTCAGTGTTTTTCTGAGATTTTGATCAGTCACAATGGTCAAGTAATTTGCTATGGTGTACTGTCGCTTTAGGACCAGGTAGCACTGTATTTTGCTCTGTGCTTGTGTTTCTCAATGTGTGATGTAGTTTAGTTTTAACTGTTTTGTAATTTGGTTTGTTTTAATTGAGTGTATCCTCTGGACCTGAGGCTTCCTTGTGTTAGTAGAGAGGATTTGTGAATTAAGCCCCAGGACCAGTTGAATAAAAGGGTTCTTTGTTGTGCTTGACTCTTGGTACTGCAGGGCTTGGTAATGATAAGAGAGGGGGTCACAGTTTTGTATGTGGTCCCTAAATTATTTTGCTCTTTTTTGAGTTTTTAATATGAATGGATATTGGCCTAGTTCTGCCCTGCATGCATTGTTTGTGGATTTCCTCTGGACATCCTGTTAGTGGACCCCACACCTCACTGCCATAGAGGGCAATTCGATTATGAATGTAATAATTTTTTGCCAAATTGTGATGGGCATTTTTGATGTGAATTAGTTTTTTAATAGCGTAGAATGCTCATCGTGTCAGGATTCCACCCTGACCTGTCTGTCTGGTCCCATGGCACCCTCCGGTGGCCTATTTGCGCAGTGCGCCTCACAGTCACACTACACACAGTCATCAAGCACCTGGCCACTTCACACACCTGTCCCTCATCAGTGGTCGTTATCTCCCTACTTAGCTTCCTGGTTTTCGACACCACCTTGTCGATTCAAACCAAGTACTACGCCAGTTATTCCCGGCTACGTATCAAGTTATTTGACCTACTTTACCCTGTAGAGTTTGGTTTTCAAGCCTTTTGTTTTCTTAGTGCTTAGTAGCATTTATTACCTCCACAAAACTGTTCTGCTTTAGTCTTATTTAGAGTGGGCATTATAAACGGTCATTTCTCACCACTCCACCATCGTCGTGCAATTGGGTTCCAAACATCACTCTGACCCTTACACTTCGTGCTTTGTCTCTCAGTTCATTCACTGCATAATTTAGGTGTCCGGTTGAGGTTACTCTTACCCTAGTTAAAGTAGTTGTATTGTGTGCAGTGTTCTATGTGTGTTATACCGATTGATAACTTTGGTTTTATTCCCTGAGATCCGGTTCTACTCCGGAAAATCATTATTTTTGTATTTTTGGGGTTTATTATCAGGGCCCATGTCTGACAGTACTGTTCTAGCAGGTGTAGGCTTTGCTGTAGACCGTCTGCTGTGGGTGACAGGAGGCACAGGTCATCTGAAAGAGCAAGTATTCAATGTGTGACTTGTGGAGACTAACACCGGGGGCTGGGGATTATTCTAGAATGTTGGCCTATTTTATTGATGTAGATGTTGAATAGCAAAAAGCTGAGGTTGCAACCCTGGCAAAGGCCTCGTCCCTGGTTAAATGATTCAGTTTGTTTTTTGCCTATTTTGATGCAACATGTTACCATTATACATGGATTTTACTAGGTTGTAGGTTTTACCCCCCATACGGCTTGTAATTATTTAGATTTTGTACCTGACTGTTTCTGGTCCGTTGGCGCCCTCTGGTGGCCTGTGAGCGATGTGCTCCTCCCAGTCACAAATCACGCCGTCATCAAGCACCTGGCCTCCTGCGCACACCTGTCCCTCATCACACTGATCACTGTCCATACTTAGTCACCCGTTACCCTTTGCCCAGTGTCAGTTCAAATTAAATACTAAGCTAGTGTTTTCACGGTCGGTATTCGTTTTTTGACTCATGCGTTTCTTTGTAGCTTTTGGCCTTCCAGCCTTTGTTCGCTCCGTATATTCCAGCCTTTGTTCGCTCCATATATATACACATATATATATATATATGTGTATATATTTGTATATATATATATGTGTGTATATATGTATGTATATATGTGTGTGTATATATGTATGTATATGTATGTATATATATGTGTATATATGTATGTATATATATATGTGTATATATGTATGTGTGTATATATGTGTGTATATATATGTGTATATATATATATGTATATATATGTGTATATATGTATATATATGTGTATATATGTATATATATATGTATGTATATATATGTATGTGTGTGTATACACATACATATATACATCCGCTCCTTGGCGTTTACCACTACGGATCGGTACATCGATTCAGTTCAGGAGTTGCTCCCTCAGTCGTGCGTTTGGATCCTCACCACCACCCTGTTCAGGCACAACCCTTACACTGTATGCCAGATAGAATCAAATGCTTTTTGGAAGTAAATAAAGCAAGCATATATTTTAGTCTTATTTTGGTAGATGTGTTTATCCACTAATGTATTTAGGGTGTAAATATGATCACTTGTTCTATGGTTTGGTATAAATTCAATTTGGCTTGTATTTAGGACATTGTGTTTATGGAGGAAGTCCAGAATTCTAACGTTTATAATCCTTCCCCAGGTTACTATTAACACATGCCTCTGTATTTGTTAGGGTCAAATTTGTCTCCGTTTTTAAAGAGTGGGGTAATGAGTTCTTGGTTTCAAATGTCAGGGAAGTAACCTACACTTAGGATCAAATTAAACAGTTTTAATAAAGCCAATTGATGTTTTACTCTTGTTAGTTTAAGCATCTTGTTTAGGATCCCATGTCCGCATGTTTTTGTTTTATTTGAGGGCCTGAAGTTTTTTTACATAGAGTCAAAAGGATTTTGGTAGTCCCTTAGATGCTTTTAATTTAGTCAACTTCTCATGGATTTGGCACTGTTTTGTATTATCTTGGGTTTTAAGTAAATAAAGGGTATTGTAAGAAGCATACCATTTAATGTCTTTAATATTGTAAATACTTAAGATGGCTACCTGTTGCTACCTACAACAGGGTAAAGAGACACTGCAGTCATGGTGACGGTGCCAACAAGTGTGTTTAATTGAACAAGTGTGTTTGTGAGCGCTGGTCTATGGAAAACGCTCCTGAGGATGGCACATGTGTTAAATAGTTAAGATAGGCCTATCTAATGGTACACATGCCCACACTCATTTATGAATCACCAAACAACCTCATTGTGACAATCTTAGGAAAATCAAGAAGACATAAGTTTATTGAACAAAGATTTAATGAAACACTTAATTAAAAATGTTTTAACAGGTGGATGATAAGATCCCATCCGCGGTAAAAACACAAAAAGAAAAAAACAAGAAAATGTTAGTTTAAAACAATATGTATATGACGGTCCCTTGTCTTAACTCTGCCCTCCATCACACAACAAAGTGCACATCAAAAACTCAAACTGACAACATAACCTATAAACCTCAAACCAATGTTAAACTGTTCAAAAAGAAAGGGAAATGGCCTGCTAGACTTTTTTCATGGATTATACTGATATTATACGCAGTTTAAAATTCTGAGGGGAGGTAAACACTTTACACAGCGTTTGTTTTTTTCAGTTAAGCACCTACACTATTTTAGAGAAGCATTTGAAAATGTCAATAGTTTTCTCATTGTTTGTCTGAGGCATAATTTTGTTTCTAAATTATTTCCCACGTAGAGCTGCATCTTGCACTTTCACAGCCTTTGGTTTCCCAGTTTAGCGCATACACTTTCAGTGTAAAATATTTTTACATTGGAGACAATCCCATGTTCCAAACATTTTCAACAACCTTCTATACAATACATTGTCTTTATTTGATCAAACCATTTGAGATGTTTAATATACTAGTTACTTGGTTGCATTCTCATTAAAACACACTCCAATTGCCAGAAATTAATAATTCTAAATTTGCCTTGATTTAATAACTATTTTTGTGATTCTGTATTAGAACATCATGATTAAAATAAGCATCTGTTCATGTTGGTTGATTAAGTAGTTTGTACTTTTGTATGTGTTTCCATGCAAACTCATGTATGTGCAACTGTAATGTTTTAGATCAGTATCTGGCTCCAGATTAGCTTTTTGCTAATCTGTGTATAATAAAAAAGGGGAGATTTTCAGTTTATCGTTTTTTTTTACTCCAATGTGAACACAGGAATATTGTATGTACTAAATTAAATACCAATTATCCCTTAGTAATTATTTGAGCTTTGAATTATTATTGTAAATTCCACATCCATTTTGTCCATCTACTTTGCTTCCACTATTCTCAAAGCAAAGAAACCTGAAATATAGATAATTTAACATTGTTGTCTCTCTATTTATAACACAACATTGCTGCATTGTTTGATAGTCTTAACACTTAAAGTTTAATAAAGACATTCAATATGCTAAGGTGAGAGGTATGTTTTTTTTTTTATCAATGCAACCATCAATGCAGATAATAAACATGTCTGAGAGAAAGAGCAAAATAATGAGAATTGAGGTCTAATATATCTTGAAATTACCTTTCTTTTGCTTCGTTATCAGAGTTTAGTAACACAGTTGTAACACAAACAGCTTTTAAAAAGAAATTTGGCATAAAACCCATAGCACTAGATTATTTCACAGCAGCCCAGTACCATGTTTCAGTCAATTATATTTGACTGAAATGTTATGATGTACTATGTATGTGGATTATTGTATGTTATAACCTAAAGAAAGGGTATTGCAATTATCAGCAAAAACAACACTTCACACAGTCATGAAAAAGTGCTTTGTTGTCCAATATAGTCACAGCTGATGAAAACACTGCTCGCATCCATTCCATTTGAACTACCAACATTGAAAGAAGAACATTTAATTCATAGGCCTACAGTAATATTACACATTACGCATTGATTTTGCAGACACTCGTATCCAGAGGAACGTAAATGAGGAGTTAAAGGTGTCTTGCTGATTTTAAACTAAGGAATATTTACCTTCTGGTGCTACCCTTAGAAAAGTAAAGTGAAACTTTTTCTCCTTGAATATTGCATGATAGAGCTGTTGTATTTCTCCCCCAAGTGGTTGGTTAGTTTTTTGACACTATAGCAAGAACAGTATAGCCTTTAAGACATGTGCGGCTTTTGTCAAAATAATGAAAGTAATAGCATTATCTACTGTACACTGTAAAAATGCATTTAATTTGACACTTTTCATTGTGTAATATTGCAATAATTTAATTTGTTCACTGCACCTGATATGATCTTCCAAAAGTGGCCTTGGAATTATTCATTTGAAGGCTAGAAGCCAGGTCTAAAAGTTAGATATTATTGAATAACTGGTCACTAAAAATATTTATCATCTGAATCCTGGATTTTTGTCTTCAACTTCGATGCTCTGTTAAAAGGGTACAATATCTACAGAGTGTCTAGAGGTGGAGGTAGGGTTAGGGAAAACATTTACATTTCTCAAAAGTCCGCCTTACTCCAATGTGGTGGTTCCATGTAGTAATTAAATCTCTGTATTTCTTTCAGAACCTCCAGAATGTGATCATTTCAAAAGATTTTCAAGGAAAAGGTAAGAATCACTTTTGTACCCAACGTTAGTATGTACACCTGAGTTCCCCCTTAACATCCTAAAAACAAACCAGTCATCCAAGCCTGCTCAAGCCACACCATTAGCTACATTGGAAGCATGTGTTTCAGGTATTAGGAAGTGGTTGACTGAGAACTTATTGCTTTTAAACAAAAGCGAAATGCAAAATTTTAGGACCCATAAAGAAAGTTTGGTCGACAGATCTCAGTGAGCCTTTACAGTTGTATTACCTTTTAAGGTTTTGTTACTTCTAGATTAGATTACTGCAATGCTCTTTTCTCAGTGTACCCTGATGAATCAATAAATAAACTTCAATTAGTGCGGAACACAGCTGCTAAAATCATATCTAGAATGAAAACGTTAGGACAAATTATGTGAGGATTAGCCTCTTTACCTTGGCTGCCGGTTGGTATGATTGTTTAGAAAATCTTGGTATTTTTAGAAGGCCTGCATCTTGTGATCTTTATAAATTCTTAAAGTGAGCCCTCGACTTTACAGGCAGCAGGGGAGAGTGGCTAATACTGGAGTAATGTGTTCAAATGTTTTGAGTAAGATTCTAGCAGACGTGAAGTTGATTTATCAGGGTAACCGAAGAGAAGAGAGGTAACAAAACAATGGCTTACATAATGTGCATATGTCTCTGCAATGTTCCTAAGATGGGGAAACCAAAACCGTGTCAGGGTTCCACCCTACCTGACTGTTGCTGGCCCGTTGGCTACCTCTGGTGGCCTGTGAGCGATGTGCTCCTCCCTGTCACAAATCACACCGTCACCAAGCACCTGGCCACCTGCGCACACCTGTCCCTCATCACACTGATCACTGGCCTTACTTAGTTCCCCGTTTCCCTTGGCTCAGTGTCAGTTCAAACGAAG